>JAOSBL010000004.1:29558857-29578097 GCA_027568915.1 Erythroxylum roraimae
ATGTTTCATATGGTTTAAAATTATATAATAATTAATATATTGTGCTTTGCATATTGTTTAATATATTTTAAATAATTGTTATATGCATAAATAATTGTTATTACAAAATAAAATATGGTTAAAATTAAATCACTTTTTATTTTTATATTGCTCAATCGTCTATTGTATAAAGCTTTTTCAAAAAAGCTCTTCTTAAAATGACAATCAAACAGTCAACTAGCATCTTAGAAAAGTTCTTCTTGAAAAAAATTTCTACTGATATAGACCCAACTCAACTAAACATAGGAAAGTTGAAAAATGGTGTCTTTGGTAAGTTTTAAAAGTTCCCATATTTGTCAGATAGCTAGCTGAATGTGTGTGATAAATCTAGAGCATTTTCAAATTTCACCGGCTTACAAAGAAAAGGGCAAGCAAATAGGCCGGTCAAGGTGGGTGTCCATTCCGTTAGAAAAGCTGAGAGTGACCTTCCTTTGATATTATCTATATACGCATATTAAAATCTGAATGACTTGCACGTCTATCTGAAGAAGAAGAAGAAGTTTAATTAGGACTTAATTAGAATTAATAACTTATAACAAAACGTATATATATATATATATATTTTATCCTATTATGAAGAAAAACGCGTAGGGTAGGAACGACAGAATCATATTATTCATATCATCATCATACACCATTTACTAACGCGTTTCGCCACACAAATTAATGAGCACAGCATTTGCTAAGAGTGATCTGTCTTCCAATCATCCGCTTTAGAGTCCGCCATTTTTGTGTAGCTTAGCTGTACTGTCTTTTGTTTATTTTTGTTTCAACTATAGGAGTTCAAGGGGTAAGAGTGGAGTTTTTTCTTCGTTCTTCTTCCATCTACCAAAATCTCGAGCCCTTGTCAGATTTGACTTTGTGGGTATTCACTTTCTTTGTTCTTCCCTTCAGTTTTTCTCATCAACAAGGTAACGTTCATTGCTTTCTTCTCATTCTCTTCCGTTTCTCGTCAGCTCTTACTTTATTCTCAAACATGGCTTGAGTTATCTCTTCGGTTTTCTTCATTCCACTAGTTGCTTCTAAATTTTTGTAGTTCGTTCATCGTCTGGATCTAAAGTTCGTGTCTTTTCTTTATATTGTCTAAACCCTTTTGAACTTTCTGATCTGTGAACTAGAATTTCGTGCACCCAGATCTTACCTGTGTGAAAGGTTGGATTTTGATCATTTTTCTGATCTTGAGTGCTTCGAAGGATTTTGTTTTGATCTGGGTTTTCTGAAAGTGGTATACTCGTGTCCACTCCTTAAGATTTGACTTTTGAGTTCACAAGGAGTATGGATAAGTATCATCTCTCTGTGTCTCTTCTCCTTTGTTTTTGGCTCGCATCTGCAATTTCTGTTACCTTCGCCGCCAATTATGTACCGACCAGCAAAATCCTTCTAGATTGTGGAGCATCTTCAGATCTTACAGATTCCGATGGTCAGAAATGGGTATCCGACAAAGGTTCCAAGTTACTTTTGGCGTCTGCTAATTCTTCCATATTCGAAGCTTCATATCAAGACCCTGGTGTCCCTCAGGTTCCTTACATGTCGGCCCGCGTTTTCCAGTCAAATTCGACTTACAGTTTTCCTCTGGCCTCTGGTCGTGTATTTCTTCGTCTATATTTCTATCCATCTGTATACAATGGCTTCAATTCATCTGATGCTCTCTTCTCAGTCACAGCAGGGTCTTACACTCTTCTTAAGAACTTCAGTGTTTCTCAAACCACGGAAGCTCTTAACTTTGATTTTATTGTCAAGGAGTACTCAATCAACGTTGATGGTGGATCACTGAATGTTACTTTCAGTCCAGATTCAAGTTCAAGGAATGCTTTTGCATTCGTTAATGGGATTGAGATTATGTCCATGCCTGATATTTACAGTAGTACCGATGGGAGCTTAATGGTTGTGGGCCAAACTGCTTCATTCACCATTGACAATAGCACTTCACTTGAGAATGTTTACAGGATCAATGTCGGTGGGAATGATATATCTCCTTCTAAGGATACTGGTCTGTTGAGATCTTGGGCTGATGATCAGTTGTATCTTTATGGGGCAGCATCCGGTGTTGCCGAGTCTGCTGATCCGAACATGACAATCAGATACCCGAGCAGCATACCTACTTATGTTGCACCTGATACTGTGTATTCAACTGCTCGATCAATGGGGCCAGATTATCATGTCAATGTTAATTACAACTTGAGTTGGATTTTCTCAGTGGATTCTGGTTTCAGTTACTTGGTTAGGCTCCATTTCTGCGAGGTTGCTGCAACTATAACCAAGCCAAACCAGAGAGTGTTTGACATCTACCTTAACAATCAAACTGCTGAGACAATGGACGTGGTTGCCATGACACGCAGCAATGGGGTTCCAGTGTATAGGGACTATGTGGTTTTTGTTTCTGGCGGGAATCCTCAGCAGGATATGTGGCTTAAACTTCACCCAAATACAGCTTCCAAGTCCCAGTATTATGATGCTATTTTGAATGGAGTGGAGATATTCAAATTGAGCAATGCAGATGGTAACCTTGCTGGGCCAAATCCTATCCCTGCTCCTAAGCAACCGATAATAGACCCTAGTAGAGTTAAACTACCATCAAGGCATTCGACTAACCAGAAAGCTGTTTTAGCTGGGGGCATAAGTGGTGGAATTGTTCTGGCGCTTGTGGTTGGTTTCTGTTATATAGCTGCATCACGTCGCCGTAGGTATGGAAAGGAGGCAAGTGCCAGTGAAGGGCCATCTGGGTGGCTTCCGCTTTCTCTGTACGGGAATTCGCACTCTGCAGGATCAGCCAAGACAAACACTACTGGTAGTTATGCATCTTCTCTGCCATCAAACCTCTGCCGGCACTTCTCATTTGCTGAGATCAAGGCTGCCACCAACAACTTTGACGATTCTCTGGTTCTTGGGGTTGGAGGTTTTGGCAAAGTCTACGGGGGAGAAATTGATGGTGGAACGACTAAAGTTGCAATCAAGCGTGGCAATCCACTATCTGAGCAAGGGGTGCACGAGTTCCAGACCGAGATTGAAATGCTTTCTAAACTTCGACATCGCCATCTTGTTTCGTTGATTGGTTACTGTGAAGAAAACTGTGAGATGATTCTTGTTTATGATTACATGGCATATGGTACCTTGCGTGAGCACCTATACAAGACACAGAAGCCACCTTTACCATGGAAACAAAGGTTGGAGATATGCATTGGTGCTGCTCGTGGTTTGCACTACCTCCACACTGGGGCCAAGCACACTATCATCCACCGAGATGTTAAGACAACTAATATCCTTTTGGATGAGAAATGGGTTGCAAAGGTGTCTGATTTCGGGCTGTCAAAGACAGGTCCTGCGTTGGATCACACTCATGTCAGCACTGTTGTGAAAGGTAGTTTTGGATACTTGGATCCGGAATATTTCAGGCGGCAGCAATTAACTGACAAGTCTGATGTTTACTCATTTGGGGTTGTACTGTTTGAGATCATATGTGCTCGACCAGCCTTAAACCCGACTTTGCCAAAGGAGCAAGTGAGCTTAGCTGAGTGGGCTGCACATTGCTACAAGAAAGGCATTCTTGATCAGATAGTTGACCCTTATCTGAAGGGAAAAATTGCGCCAGAATGCTTCAAGAAGTTTGCAGAGACAGCAATGAAATGTGTGGCTGATCAGGGCATAGAGAGGCCATCAATGGGTGATGTACTTTGGAACCTAGAATTTGCGTTGCAGCTACAAGAGAGTGCAGAGGAGAGTGGCCAAGGTATTGGTGGAATGGCTGAGGAGGAAGAACCACTCAATGTGTCGTCATGTAAAGGAAAGAAAGATGCCGATGCCTTCGATGGTAATGTGACAGATACAAGGAGCACAGGAATGAGTATGAGCATAGGTGGACGTAGCCTTGCAAGTGAAGACTCTGACGGGTTGACACCAAGTGCTGTGTTCTCGCAAATCATGAACCCCAAAGGGCGTTGAGATTATTATGTCCCGCCCCACCAAGTTTAGTAGAATATCAGGCCAACCCAATTTGCTTTTTCATTGTTAAATTATCGTGGAAATCTTAGTTCTTCATCTTATTCGTTACTTATTTTTCTTGGTTTAACTTGGAAACTATGATTTACATGTTTCTGATAAAAATGAGCTATAAATTTGTATGTAATATTATTTCAACTTGACGACAAGAGTGTTAAAGACCAAGCTGATGTGAGCTTTTCTGCTTGTTGCCCTTTTTATTGGTTGGATGTTATCTTTGAATAGGCATTACCATAATCGGACAATGCATGTGGGAAGGGGACCATTTTCTGGTGGTTGTAGATCATACACCGATAATTGCGGAAACCATGAGAACTATGGATGTGTTCTCTGTGCCATTTTCAGACGCTTCATTGGTTCTGACCAACTACATGCTTTAATGGTATTGATTTGGTTAACTAAAGCCATTCATGACCTTTGCTTTAGACTCCAATGGAAATAAGTAACCTTTATTTCTGACGGAGTCTAGAGCTGACAAACAACTCCTCTCAACCTTATTACACTTCGGAGGAAAACATTTCTCAGGGTAGAAACACATGAAACTAGACAGATGACATTTGTTAACGAAAAAGCTTGAAGAATCATGATTATTGAGCTCTCTAAGCAGGAAGTTTCAGGGATTTATGGCGTTTGAAAATGTTGCTTTGGTCTCGGCAGAATCAGAGGGCCGAATTTCTTCAATCATCTTTACTACTTCGTCCATGGTAGGTCTCATGTCAGTTACTCTTGAAGAACATGCCATTGCAACTTGAAGCATCTGAACCATCTCTTCTTCAATGTTATGGTATCTCATCAGCTCTACGTCAAAAACCTCTGCTGTCCATTCCTCTCTAACAACAGACTGAACCCATCTTGGAAGATCAACAACATCATCGTGCCCTGATGATGGTATTGGAGCTTTGCCTGTCAGCATCTCCAGTAGGAGGACACCAAAACTGTAAACGTCGGACTTTTGTGTGAATTTTCTGGTTTCAATAACCTCAGGAGCTCTGTAGCCCACAATTCTTGATGGAACTGTAGGATAATTCATTTGAGTACTTAATCCAAAATCTGAAACACATGCTTGGAGTTCTTGAGTGAGGAGTACATTGGAGGACTTGATATTGCCATGGATCAACTTTCCTCCACCTGCAGAATGTATATGAGCAATGCCTCTCGCAGTTCCAAGGCAGATCTTTACTCGGGTTTCCCAATCTAATGCAGTTTGTCCGATTTCCCGATTTCCTGCAGTCGTTGTGTTATTATATGCAAGTTCAGGCACCAATCTTTTACATCATATATTCAAAAGATTTGAGCTTTTGAAGCATACCGTGTAATAAACTGTAAAGGCTTCCTGCTGTTGTATAGTCATAAACAAGAAGTTTCTCATCCTTGCAGTAGTAGTAAGCACGAAGAGGCAGTACATTTGGATGCTTGGAAATCCTTCCTACGATCTCCATTTGTTGCTCAAACTCTCTTTTCCCAACCATCACTTCTTTTAACCTCTTCACAACCACAGCTGTTCCTTCCTCCAAGATGGCTTTATAGGTTGTTCCATAACTCCCTTTGCCTAGCACTTCAGCTGAAGCTCTTAGTAGATCTTCAAGGTCGAAATTGTAAGAGCATCCTTCAAAGAACACCAACTTGTTCTTCTCAGCATCTTGTACTCCACTTCCGAAGTCTTCCTTTAGCTTCTCATTCCTTCCACCTTTCCCTTTTGGTTGATCATTAGCTTTGCTGTCTTTTTTCTTCAAATAAAGAATCATCGTAATCATCAATAGCAGAAACAAGAATGTTGCGGAACCACCTACTGCAATTGCAATGATGGATCTTCTGCTCAGTTTCTTCTTGGCTCTTGTTTTTAGGGGGACTGAAGGGAGTACAATTGAGTAAGCCGGAGAGGGAGATGGTGATTGAGCTTGTACAGAGGAGCATCGGTTTAAAGGCGGTCCACATAGCATAATGTTTCCTTGAAAGGAGCTGGGAGGGAACTTTTGAAGGGAAAATGGAACCGAGCCATTTAAGTGGTTGTAGCTCAAATTCAACTGATTCAGCCCTGAGATGTTGAGCTCTGGTATGGAACCCGTTAAGAAGTTGTTCTGGAGGCTCAGACTCATAAGATGTGTTAAATTTTGTAAGGTGGCCGGTATGTTACCGGTGAAGGAGTTGAAGGAGAGATCAAGCAAATTAAGCTGAGAAGAGATGGAGGAAGGAATGCTACCTGAGAAGTTGTTATGTTGAAGATATATGTAGCGCAGGGAAGGAAGAGACATTAAGTCTGATGGTAGAGTCCCATTGAGGTGGTTGGACCTCAGACTGAGGATTATGAGTGCATCCATCTTCCCAAGTGTGTTACTGGGAATGGCTCCATAGAGTCCGACACCGGGAAGGTGCACTGCAATCACACGGCTATTGTTCGCATTACAAGTGACACCAACCCAAGAAGAGCATATCCGAGTGGAAGAGCTCCAGTTAAGTTTCCGGGGGTGAGGAACCGCAGCCACAAAATCAAGGAGAGCTTTCTTGTCAACATTAAGGTCAGCAAGAGTTTGAGAATAGGCAAAGAAGAGTAATGTCAACAGAAATGAGAAGATCTTCATGGAACCTGCTGCTGAAATGTGATCAGTACATAGTTTCAGGAATTCTTGTTGTTTCCCTGGAAAGGTACACAATAACAATATGGAATTGACTATTTTCCAAAAAAGAATTTGAGTAAAGAAGCAAAATAAAACATATGCAATCATGCAAAGTTGAAAGGAAAGCGTGACTAATTCAGCAGAACACTACTTAATCATGGTTAGTAGAAAAGGAAGCAACCAAAAGAAGACAACAAAAGCATAATAAAGATTTCAACTCAAGTTGGTGAAAGATAATTAGTAATCTGAAGACAGAAGTAAACCAATGAATTATCAACTTTAACCGAAGTTAACACTTTTTTTGTTAACCACTTGGAACTTCATTGCTAAGCCTCGGATTCTCGTAACATGTCTTGTCTAACAAATTCAAAATGGCAGAACTTCATTTTTGGTTCTCGTATGCACTAGTAAAGATTATCAAGCTAGTGGTAAAGCATAAAGAGGGGGGAAAAAAAAAAAAGCAAAAGTACACCCTTTGTCTTGTTAAAGAGAAAGCAAAAGCACTAAAGCCCTCCCTGCAATACCCTTGTCAATTTTCCTCTTGCTTGCGTAAAGATGTTGAACATGTGATGGAATAAAATTCAAAATCACACTAGTGAAAATAGTGAAAACGTGAGCTTGTGAAGCTGTAAAGGGAAAAAAACAGAGGAACTATCAACATTATCAGGAACTGAAGAAAAAACAGTGGAAATGAGGTATGAGAACACGAGATCGAAATAATGGAGGATATTGGCAACAAGAATACTTTTTTACTGGCGCGGGGGATTCTGGGAGCTTATAAGTATCAAAATATTGTCAAGATCAAACCCATTTTCTAAAAACTAATTAGCCTCCACTTGAACTCGAATTTCACAAATGTATCCAAGGATGAGACTAAAGTCTTGAGTTTTAGCTAATAATTGTAAAGAATAACTTATGAATCGTTGTGAAATGTAGGAATGATAACAATATCTGCCACAGAAAGCAGAAAGGTTAGAATGTTTGCTACTGAAGAAAACAGAGAAAGGAAGGGGAGATTTGATGGAGTAAGGAGAAGAACAGAAAATCAGATTTTGAGAGAGACAACGCTATTCCTATCAAGCCCTTTCATTCAATCAAGTAAAGCTTAGAATATACACCAAGTGTAAGCAACAAAAATTCAGAGCAGACAGCAACTAAAACCAAATCATCACAAGTTACAACCAAATCTTCAAAGTATAAGAAGCATACAAGAGAGGCAAAGTTGAAACCTTTGAAAGGGGGCTGAAGTGGGAAGCAGGAAACAGAGAATGTGTAGTGACAGAGGAGAAGTAATGAATTCAACTGAGAAAATGTTTCTTTGAGACGGTAAAAGAGGAAAAGATAAGTTTGGGAAAAAGAAAAGGGAAAAGAAAAGAGGAGTGTAACGTTGGATCAAAATGTTAATACTTCAGAAAGGTTTCAGAAGTAATAGTAGAAGAAGAATAAGAAGAAGAAACAGCGGCTTCTTCGTTAAGTTAAAGCAGTTAGTAACGCAGATCTCAATGAAGTGAACAACCAACTCCACAGAGCATCATTTTCATATGTTTTCATTTGATATTTTCTTCTTTCTTTTTTTAATGTCACTAACTCTGGCATGAACACAACTACTTTCTAGTTATTTCAAACAAACTGAACTCACACATGAGAGATGCCGACTTGGGAAGTAGTTGAACGAAATCATCAACGATCAGAAAGGGAAAAAAAGAGTAAAGAAAGCTGGTAATGCATCTATTCTATTGTATAATTAAACACTTTTTACAGTTCAGAACCTCACGTAATCATCAACTAAAAACCAAAAAGCATCAGTTGACTTCTCGTTTGACCTTTGTACATCTTCACCTAGGTGGCCTCCATGTAGATGAAGGTGATGTTGAAGCTTTGTTTTTTCAGAAACTCTTCTAAGTCAATGCAAATTTTTGCTGACCAAGATTTCTGGGACTTTTCGTTTCGGCTTGTTAACTTGCAATCTTGAAGATTATAGGCTTTAACTTGGATCATACTTCAACTGTGGCATACTGTTGCTCATATGAAACAGTGATGTAACCATTCACACTATAAAGGATAACAGTCAAGCCCTTGTAGCACAACCAGACATTCTTGTACCTCTCTGTATCACTCATCATATTTCACACATCCCATTTTTTTTGTTTTTCCAAGTGAGCCAAAAATTACACAAGAATGATATATGATTAACAAATCGTCAAAGGAAAAAAACATATCATATCTCTGATGCTATAATAGGCCAAAAGGTTCTGGCAGTGTCTCATATCCGTTATCGAAGATGGGCCCCTCATTGGACTTGTCATCGATACTATGCAGCCAGTTGGTGTTCTTCAGATCCTCTTTGAGCAGTATTGCATCATAATGTGTACTCTGATACATATCAGCTCGAATCAATTTTGCAGAATATCTTCCATTATTTGTTTCGCTTCCAATATCTGTAACCCTGCTTCTATGGTTTTCATTGTCTGCTATATCTCCATTTTGCACTTTCCCAACATGGTTGATGAATTCTGGAGCACTCATCGAACGAGAAGAATGAGTTTTTGAAGTAGCAGATCGAATGCTCTGAGGGAACAGAGTTGTGCCTGAAAGATGAGTTCCTGCGCCGTTTCTTATGTCCTACATTGCAAGTTGAGCAATTTGTGACAGGAAAAAAAGAAGAAGAAGATATATGTGTTAATCTGGCTAAACCAGTCCAATATGATAGATTCTCTAATGTATTCACAGATGCAATAACTTGGGTAATATGTTTCCAGCTGTGCCACAAAAAGGAATAATAGGTTTGAGTTCTCACTCATGAAAACCAGACTCGCTGTTCCATGGCCAGAAAACAGGTCATTAGGTGGCAAAGTGAGAAGAAACAATATTGTGCAGGTAGGAACATGATACTAAGCAAGCTGATTCAGCTACCTAATTGAAAATGATAACTATTTGCATCTTGATTGAGATACGATATTGAAAATGATAAATAGGTGCCAATCATATAGCCTAGTTGGATTATCATGAAAATAAGAGAGGAAGGGAGTACTCATACCATATGTCTGATGGCCATATCCAAGGACTTCTTAGATATTGACCTCCCAAATCCATTGCTCTCTGTGGTAGTCAATGAGGACTTGAGAGGTTTCCGCATTCCCAACTCTGATACATGAGAGGTTCTTCGAGGCTCAGGTAAATCAGTAACATGACCATTGGAAGGAAAACGTCCCTTTCCAGGGGGTTCTGAGAGTCTTCCCCTTGCAATGATAGGAGATGAATGCCGTCTTGGTGCAGCCACAGGAGCCGTAGTTTCGGGGGAGGTCCCTTTCACTGTAAGAGCAGCACCAGGCCGCGACCTACCAGCAGATAGTGGCCTGTCTGGCAAAGTAGTTCTAAGATTTGGAGGTGTGTCAAGTGGAAAGTCAGGAGGAATTACTGGCTGTTGTGGAGTCCTAACTCGTGGACTTGGGGAACTTGGTCTAGATGCTGGGGCTGAAGTGCGCCCACTTGAAAGAACTCGTCCACTTGAACTTGAAGGAGCGGACACAGGAGACACCAAAGTTGCAGGACTCCTGCGAGTGGGTGTCGAAGGGCGAGAAATTGATCGAGGACCTGAGTTCAAGTTTGCAGGAATTTGTGGCCTGGAACTTGGAGTTGATGGCCTTGAACTTTGGGATGGACGGGTCTTGTCAGTCAAAGTGTTAGCAGGGGACGGGCGTGCTCTTGATGGAGTAGATGAACGTGATGCAGGACGAGCAGATGGCGTGGAAGGTCTTACTGTAGATAAAGAGCGAGTAATCGGAGAAGATGGTCTAGTATAAGAGGAGACTGAAGCAGAGCTTGTATTCAGGATTGAAGAGGACCTATATGATGTGTAGGTACTGAATTGTGAAGAAGAAACAGAAGGGCGTGCCACCGAACTGCTTCTAGTTGGTCTTGAAGAATGGTGACTGTCAGAATGTGAAACTGAAAGCTGAAACAGATAGATAACTGACAGACTAAGTTTTCATAACATCAAGCATCAAAAATGATTCATGTCATGCATTTACTACCAAACATCCTCAAAGACATCCAAAGATGATAATGAATACAAGAAAGCAAGCAAACAAGAAATGATAGTGCATACCCTGGAAGCCTTACTGGTAGAAACTGATCTACCCAGGGAAGTACTTCTTGAAGCCACCGAAACTGCCTGTGACTCGCTTCCATCAGATGAAGGGAAGAGAGGAGTTCCAGGAGGAGTAAGCAACCTGATGACATAAAAGACAATAACAATGGTAAATTCTTATTCTGGTACAACTAATGTGAGGAAAGCAAGAAACCACTGACTACTGTTAAAATGAATCTGAACTCCCAGTTCATGTGATCTCCACAAAAATCACAATCTCAGACATCTAGTGTTAGAACTTTTTGGAAGGAACGTCCCTTTTGATACTGGGAATAGATCCCAACTGATGCTGAAAGATATGAAGAACAAAAATTCCAGATTTTTTTATAGATTGTTGTTGACTTTGAACTTAACAGAATTAGAGATACTATATACAGACATGAAAACAGAAAAAACAGAAGATCTGGAAATTCAGCAAAACAATTGAAGAAAAAAAGGATCAAGTCGAAGATCTACCAATCATAATCATGCTTCCCACCATCTGTGGATGACAAAAGATCATCGATCCCACTTCTTGCAAGTTTGGCAGATCCAACTGAAAGCTTCCCCAATTTCACTGAAACAAGAATTCAGGAAGAATGATAGAAATTTGGGAAGAAATGAAAAATCTAAGGCAAGTGTGTGATAAAGAAGAAACTATGAGGTAATACTAGTCTTAGGGAAGACTAAAACAGACTGATTTAAGTGAAGTTAGAAGCTTTTTTACTTTTAATGGTCTTGCATGGAACTTGTAAAGCATAAAGCAAAAATCGCAAAATCATAATTTGTGCAATCATCAGACTGATTCTGAAATCCCCAAAAAGGCAATGAGAACAAAATATTTCAACTTGATTAGAAACCATTTTGTCAAATTTAAAAGAGATGGTTTCTAGAAAAAGACTGATGAAAAATGCATACCATCAGAGGATTCATCGGAAGAGGTAAAAGACAGAGTTGGGCGGTTCTTGGAGAAGAGATCCAAATTCTCGTCGGTGTCTCTGGAACGGCGGTGAGGATAGGACATACTGTTCCTGCCTCCAATCGGAGAGTCTTTGAGATTGGTGCTTCTGTTGTTCATAATGTACCAATATCTTCTCTGTAACAGCTCAAGAACGCAACATCTCTGAGACTGAGAGGAATGTGAGATCTAGAAACAGAGTGCAGTAGATGCAAAGCGCAGAAGTGATGTGTGAGTGAGTGTGTTGAGATCGACCTATCTACTTCAATGGTAGTGAAAAAGTAAGGTCAATTAGAACTTTAAAGTAGAGATTAGAACATTAATTAGTTTTGTGGAATTCAGGGAACAGAAAGTTTTTAACTTTTATTGTCCACCATTGACGGAGCTTTGCTTTGATTTTGCATAACTATTCTCTCTTCCTCTGTTAAAAGTTTTCTCTTTCTTAATTTTTTTCCTTCTCAACTGACAGTTTATGGCCTGAAGGCGCCAAAGGAACAACTCGTCTCTTGTTTCCTCTATTCTTGTCATTTGGGATTTTATGGGAACGGGTTCAATTTTATTTTTCTTTAATAAAATAAAATGTTTAATTCATAAAAAATAATCAATATTATTTTAATTTCAATAAAAAAAGACCTAAGTATAAATTTTGAGTTTAAACCCAATTCAAAATTTCAATATTTACGACGACAACACGGAAGTCTCACTGATGCTCGGGATCTGGAAAAGTCCTATAATAAGCAGTCTTATCCTTATTTAATAGTGAGACTGTTTTCAATAAACCCATATATAATGTGTTATGAAGATACTACAAAATTAGAAATAAATTTGAATACAAATAAAAAATAAAATGAATAGATAAATAAATAAAATAAACATTTAAAAGGTAATAAAAACAACTAAATAGATAATACAAAAATACAAAAATACAAATAAATAATAAATAAAATAATAATAATAAGAAGAAGAAGAAGAATAAGGTAATGCAATATAAAATAATATCAAATTTTAAATATTTATTTTTTGAAAGTTAAATTTACCCTAATTTTAATTAAAATAATTTTATCTATTAATTTTAAATTGAGTGAAACCGATTTTGCCTTACCTAATTTACTAATTTTACTAAATAAAATTTTTAATTTCTTGCACGAGACTATGAAATTTCAATTTAAATTAACCTGTTAATTTAATATTAAATAAACCGATTTTGTCTTTCTTAATTTTACTAAGTGAATTTTTTAAATTTTGTAATTTTTATCATCCCAAAATAATAATAATATTTTATTTAGTATAAGAAGACTAATTAAAATTTTCAATTCTTAAATTTTATTTATCATTAATGATGTTTTTTTTTGTTGAAAATTATAATTAATGATGTTTATAATTATGAATGAAGTCATGAAAATTCATGGTCAAATCAAGTGATTGGTCCCACCCCAACCTCTTATGTTAAAAAATTAATTTGATGGTTATTAACGTAATTATTGTTATTATAACTTGAAGAAATATAAATTATAATTAGCTTCCACCAACCTCTCTAGGAAATTGTGTAATTAACATTAATCAAACATGTTTAGTAGGACCCAACAAGCTTACTTAAGATCTCCCCTTTCTTCTTTTAATTCTGAAACATTGAATTTATTCATAATTGCATTAATTATTTAAAACACGTGGCCTCCCCACGTTGCTTCTTCATGATGCAATAATTAATCATAATTAATTTATTAATTACTAAATAATTATCTTGCTACCTCCCCTTATCATAACATAATTATATCATACTACATGTATAATATATGGATTAAATTGGTATTTTGTGTTTAAGGTTCAATTCATAAAGTTTTTAGTTAGTCAAGGTCCAAATTGAATTTAAGTCTAATTTTGAAAAAATGGCAAAGTTCTAACTCGAGAAAATTAGCTTAAAATCAAAACAAACGCAACCTAAAACTTTTTTAAAAATATTAAAATCTAAAAACAGTTTGAATCGATCAAGTAAATTGGTCAAACTTTAATATGAATCTAAAAATTTTGACTTTCATTAAATTTTAGGGTTTTTAAATATTTTAAACCAGGCGGTCCATCATATCTAGGTTTTTAAATGAGCTTAGACTAAGCTCGAACTTAAAATCTGTCTTCAGGCTTAGGTCTGACCCAAAATCTTGGTTGGGCTTATGGCTTCAAGTCAGACTACATACATATATGTACTATATTTTATTCTTTAAAAATTAAAAATAAGTCACTTTATTTAAAAGTTTCGAGCTTCGAATCAAGTTAAAGGATTGAAATTTTGAAAATAAATAAGTTTAAGTCAAACTTGAAGTCAAGTTAACTTGAGTCAAATTCATTGAATATTATATAATTGATAAAATTCAAGTTTATTGAATCTTAGATTAATTTTGAGTATGAATTTAAAAGTATTTCAAATATCAAATTTAAGAAAGTTAATCTAAGCTCAGTATACATACAATTTGAAATTGAAAAAGAGTTTGAAAATAACAATTTAAAACTGGAAAAGAATTTAAAACTAAAAAAAATCAATCAAGTTTTTACTTTTTAGTTTGACTTGAAATCGTCCTGAGCTCTAAATTATACATTAAATCTTCTATTCCAGTTACTCTGTTTCAATCTTATTCTATTAAATTTCATTTATATATTTACGTAGGATTCGTATAAATGTGTAAAAAAATATTTAATAGAAAATGATAGAAATATCATAATCAGAACAGAAGATGTGATCCCTCCAACTTAAATATAATAATTTGAACTTAATCAAAGTTCGGACCACCTGAACCTAATCAGGCTCCAACTTAAGCCCAACCCTTACCTATATAATCTTCCTTCCATTGAAGATGCAGGTGAATGTACATGGCCTACCTACCCGTCATTATTGAAGGTGTTCTGTATGTTGGCTGGCCTCTCATCTCATGCCTATCTATCACTAATTAAAGTCACTCTCGATCCCATGAAAGCGAGTGAAGATTCAACAAAGCCAATCAAAATCATCTCTGAACCTAAAATGAAACAGCCACTTTCCTTATTATCCACATGTGATATGTATGATCATCGTTTCACTGCACCTGCACATGCATGTCTCATGCATCTGACACTCTTCTCATTATTACTTCAATTTCCCGCAATCCCATACCCATTCTGCAACTTTAGTAGGGATACTATTGGAGATTCCGATCTAATTTGGATTATTTCAAAGTTTTGGACTGTAAACTTAATTTAGGTCTGATCAAGTTTTGGACTGTAAACTTCAAACCTGACCAAATCTCAAAACTATAGTTTCAACATTCTGCAGAAGAAATTGGTAAGGTAACCTGTCAAAAGACGAGATATGGGTACCCACTTTGGAGTTGGATGGCGCACAGAGATTCCTTTGAAGCAAAGTCAGTCTTTTTATATAAATTTTGAATTGAGTTTGATTCTTTATATAAAACCTTAAATGAGATTCGGATTGACATAGCGTGGCCCGTTACATTGGATCCCTATTTCAGAACTAGTTAGTTGTGAAAGCCCAAAGACATGAAAACAGTTTCTTTTTATCTTCTGGTATATCCAAACCAAACGCCCAAGTCCCTCCAACTCAGAGATGCTGACCCGCCGACCCTTTGCTTCTCCTCCTCCGTAAGACTTTCCCTCTTGTTAATATTTACATGTGTCTGTCTGTTGAGCTTTCTCTGCTATTTCAATGGCTGCCAACTGTTAGCCTTATCCACACACTATCTTATCTAAACACACCCACTAGTTTCTTCTTTGTTTAGTATGAAAGAACTTGAGTGCAAAGGGAACCCTTCAAACTTGTCTGATTTATTGTTATGCAAGTTGACGAATTTTTTGTTTCTAGATTTGTAGTTCTCCCATTTTACTGCCGCTGTGGGGCAACTTATCAATCAAGACATCTCAATTTTGGCCTTTCAAGAGGTATTTATATGAATCAATCCTTTTTGTTTTATCCCTTTGTTTAAGCTAGAATCTTTTAGAGATTTTGACCTGATTCTTTGAGCTTGCTCTGTGGCGGAGAATTCGAATGCTTTCTTTTCAAGCTCACACTTAGTTGTCCAAACTGATGAACTTTGTCATCGAAACAATCAGAAAAACTTGTTGCCCTCTTTACCATTCTGCTCTGTCATTTCTTACATTTCTATGGACATGTGTTCCCTTTGTGAAGTTTCATGGAAGACTATATAGTTAGGCGAAAAGCATCTCCATGAATTTGCAGCAAGAAGTACCTCTCAAAAGTTCAACGTTTGATTTCATCTTATGTTTTCTTATATAGATACGTGTGTCTGTTTTTTTCTTTTTGCAGGAACAAGAAAGCTTGAGGTTTCTTCGCTCAAGGCCGGGTTTTGGGATTCTATAAGATCTGGGTAATGTCATTATAGAGTTGTAGAAACAACCTAGTGTAATAAACATGGAGTTTCGATAGGTTGTGCGTTTGTTGTTGGCTGTTTAAATCATAACTTCTGATTCAATTTGTTTCTATAAAGGCTGTTGAGACATGTTGACAGCATAATCAGTACTTCATGCACTGAATATTTGCTTTCCTGGTCTAATTAGTCGTAAATTTTCCCATATTCGTTTTCTTATATTACTGCACAATGTTTCATGTGTCTTGCAATATATTAGGTAATGCAAAGCAAACAGGGGTTTAGCTACTATTTTGGAGGACTACTTGCAGTTGAAGTTTGTCATTTGAAATTATTTACTGTCTAGACAATTGATCTAATATATCATTCAATTTCCTTATTCGGAACTGATGAAAACTTTTTTTTCATTTGGTTCCTAGGGTGCATCTGACCGTTTAGTCTTTTTCACCTTTAGGATCAGATTTGCCATTTATGACTGTTGGGCTATGGATTTGTTGTTCAGCAATGATGCATTACTTACAAGCTTTTTCTGCATAATGACTTAAAGCTTTACTAAAAGGTGCTTCTTACACTTCTGTTACTATTGCAGGCTTATAAAGGGTAATTCAACTCAAGTCATTGATGAATCATCAATAAGTCCTCAGGAAGAGGAAGAACCTTTGCCTGAAGAGTTTGTTCTTGTGGAAAAAGCTGAACCAGATGGAACAATTGAACAAATCTTATTTTCTTCAGGTGGAGATGTGGATGTGTATGAACTTCAATCCTTGTGTGATAAGGTACTTGTTCTCCATTCAACCTATGTAAATGTTCATTGTAGAGCATATTCCTAAGTGCCAACTTTATTCCGAGACCTTTCAATACACTGACCAATTAACATTAGTTCTGAACTTTGTTAATAAGATTAAGAGTGTCTTTGTTGCTTTCTTTTTGGGTTTTTTCTTTTCTTATGATTCAGTTGGTTGATTATTACTATGTACACCAAATCCTTTCTCTCTTTATAATTTGGTGAATTTCTTGAATAAAGTTTTAAATATGATATATGACCGACTATTCTGTTCAATTGGAACTCATTCTGATATTTTAACAGGTTGGTTGGCCTAGAAGGCCGCTTTCAAAGTTAGCTGCAGCTTTGAAAAATAGCTATATGGTAGCTGCATTACATTCCATACGAAAATCACCGGGGTCAGGTACTTGGCCTATATGCACCATTGTGAAGTCTTCGTGTCTTGTGAACAATACAATCTAGCTAAGTACTTTCTACATCTAAAATTACTTTATAAACATCTTAGTGTACTTGGAGAAGTTATTTGACAGAGGGGAATGACCGAAAGAAGCTTATCGGAATGGCTCGTGCTACATCTGATCATGCTTTCAATGCCACAATATGGGATGTGCTTGTTGATCCTAGCTATCAGGTACATTTTGTGGTACTTTAAGAATGAATCTAGACGATCACCGAAGTATGCAATTCTGTGTTTGGCCATGTAGAACAGTGTCTCTGCACGGGATAGTGCCCTGGAACAGATATCATATTGGTCTGTTTTGAGATTATAATGCTGTGGCTTTAGGACAAACTCATAAGTTTGCATTTGGTATTCTTAAGGACTTAGAGCATTTCTGGATATCTAAAAGCATCATTCATGTATAATAATGGATGAGAACTTGCAAAAAAGAACTCATGATTGGCTTTAATATAGGGCCAAGGACTCGGCAAGACTCTTATCGAAAAGCTTATTAGGGCTCTTCTACAGAGGGATATAGGGAATATTACACTTTTTGCCGATAGTCAAGGTATGACAATTTATAAACAAGACTAGTACGATTTTAGCTGATCCGATCCGGTGAATTGTTTTGTACCTGAATACTGCTTATACATACAGGTTCAACGTTTTGGTTTGGATCATTAACCTCGTATACGCTTCTTGTTTCTGCAGTGGTGGAGTTCTACCGGAATTTAGGTTTCGAACCCGATCCGGAGGGAATTAAAGGCATGTTTTGGTACCCAAAGTACTAGTAGTCATGTCTTGTGTTGTGGAAGAATTCCAAGTCTCAATCTTTTCAGATTCAAATGGTATTACATGAACTGTGGAGGAATGTGTGTCTAGTTGTATATTGGTTACTGATGTATTATAAGCTGCCATTGTTGCCTGATATGGTCGAGCTTCAAATTTCTCTTTTTCTGCATTCCAAAATCTAAGAAAATGAATTATAACTTATTGCGAAAGATTGACTTCCAGTAGTCTGAACATCAATCACTTTATTGTGCTCCTCAAACAAAAGAGGAAGTGCTGGTCTTATTGTGTAAAGGTTCTGTTTTGTCTGCTTGTTTGGTTGATTTTGTGCTGGGATGAATTGAGTTGTTTTTGTAATAATTGGTAGAGATGGCACTGAGACTAGACTCGGTCCAATTCGAAGTTCAACTGGCCTGTAACCCAAGCCTAATACGGCGTAGTTTTTGTAAAAATTTAACATTAAATTGATTATTTTGTTTAAACTAGTTCATATTGTATTAACTCTCTGGAACTCGAGTAAGGCTTAAAACTAGATTGATTTGAATTTAACTTGTTAGTTGTAGATTGGATTGGTTAACTTTAGATTGAAACGGGTTCAGTCGATTGGGTTTGAGTTCTTTTTTCGAGTTCCAATATTACGTCATTTATATCTCATTTTATTATAAATTATTCTACTAAAAATTGATTTGAATTTTTTTCAATTTTTAAATTATAAATTGGGTTTAAAACTTAAATATCTCAAATAAATAATATTATTTTTAAAATTAAAATTTAAGGAATTAATGAACTTTTTATTTTAATACAAGAGAGATGAAATACAAAAGCTAATTAGCTACACACTACGCATCTAGCCAGAAGTATTAATTATGTATTTAAGCAGTAAGGTTAAATAATAATTTTCTCCGGTCCTGGCTTGGGTTAATGGGATAAAATAATAACCTCGCTAAATGCATAAGATAATAGTTTTAAAAAAAATCCTCGAGGCCCACTGAAAATATAAAATAATAATTCATTAAATAAGTATGAAAATTACATATATAATTTATAAAATAAAGCACTTCCTAAACAATTTTTATTTCAAATTTTATGCTTTCCTAAAATATGTATCTATAGTCAATTGA
>JAOSBL010000004.1:29595363-29613862 GCA_027568915.1 Erythroxylum roraimae
TTATGAGTTAGTTATGGTGAGAGATTGTGTATGGAGAGGGTACGGGGAATATAGGCAGAGTTGTATAGCATGAGGAGCGTATTCTACTTCTTATTGGTAATATTGCTATTGCATTGGCCTGGAAAACTGTCTTTCCAGGAGGTATTCCTTACTGTACCTACTGATTTAGTAAATAATACAATCTCTATAGCAAATTCCTATCAATTGGTGCTTTCATTGAGAGGTTTAGAGGGTAGAGATTGTATGCAAACACGTATGGAGGCTAGAGTTTCTTCTGTGGAAGCGTCTCTCAGGAGACAAGAATCATCACTGTCGGCCCAAGAAGCAATGGTGAAGTCGCATGATACCACGTTGAAGGACCTTCGATTGCAGCTGGGTTCCTTGATGGTCAGTGTGGAGACGCTAGCCAAATCACAAAATCTGCTTCAGTCGGAGATGAAAGATGGGTTTCAATCCTTGATGGTTAGGCACTCGCAGAAGCATAAGGTGGGTGAAGAAGATGAACCATCGGCGTTTACCCACAACGCGTCATCTTCAGCAGGGGGCGACAAACCCACACACTTCTCTGTGGTCGCCGCCGGCAACGATAGGTCCACAGGTGGTCAGGTGGGAGCCGGGCATCGCCGACAGGGTGAACACGTTCCTCTGGGAGCCACCTAACGTGCATGGGAGGAGTATAGGAACGTCGCACGTCGAATTGATCTTCCTGCTTTCTACGGGGACGACCCATTTGTTTGGGTCACGAGAGCCGAATCCTATTTTTTGATTCATGAAATTCCTCCTGAGCTTCGTATACCTATGATTCAAATTTGCATGGAGGAGTCGACACTCTATTGGTTCATGAATTTACGAGAGTTAGACCTATGTATGACTTGGGAAAGGTTCAAACGTTCATTATTTGATCGTTATGGAGGCAGGGACGAGGGAGACCCGATTGAGCAATTAAAATCAATTGTTTAGCGAGGTACAGTCGATGATTATATTGACGACTTCGAAAGGGTGGCGTCCCAAATAGGCCATTTCCAGGTAGAGTGGTATATGAGTTGTTTTCTGGGGGGTCTACGAGAAGAAATCAGGAACAGGGTCATAACTCACGACCCACCCACTCGAGTTCGGCTTCTCTCCATCGCAAGGAAGGTTGAAAGGGAATTAGTTGGTGAGGGTCTGCTTCGGCCAGGGGAAGGAAGGAGAAAACCCGACAGCATCCATGCAAACGTTGGGCCCCGACCAGGAAACCACAACATGTTTCGGCCAGCTCAGCCATATCATGCAGGGGGAACAATAAAAAATGACGTGAAGGGGCCACTCAACAAGCAGAGAGGTCCCACTTCTGATGGTCACCGACTAGGGAATGCAAAATGGAAGGGGACACGCAATTTAACCTATCATCAGCTTATGGAAAGGAGGGCAAAAGGTTTGTGTTTTAAATGTGGGCAGACTTTCGGTCCTCTCCATCGTTGTCCAGATAAAGAATATAGGTTGATAGTTTGGGAGGGGGATGAAGCTAAAACGGGGAGAGCAATCAGGGGGTGCCAACGGCAGGGGAACAACAGGAAGATTGGGAAATGGTGTGCCATTCGGTGGAGTTTAGGGAGCTAGATGGAAATCAGTCTTCACCTTCGAAATCAATGGTCCTAATAGGTAAGTTGAATGAAATGCCTATTGTTATTATGATTGACAGTGGAGCTAGCCACAATTTTGTGTCTAGGAGATTGGTTCAAGCTATGGAATTAGCTGTTACTTCGGCCAGAACCTTCGGAGTCAGATTGGGGGATGGGCATCGTTCCTTCTCACAAGGGGTTTGTAAGGAGATCAAGTTGGAGCTGAATGGTGAAGAGTTCAAATTGAGTGCTTATGTGTTTGATACGGGAGGTCCTGATCTGATTTTAGGGGTTGCATGGCTTGAAACTCTGGGGGTAGTGAAGGTCGATTGGAAAAATATGTATATGACTTTTGATCGACAGGGAATTGAGGTAACCTTGAAAGGAATCAATCTGCACACTTTTTCTCTTCATGCACTTCAGCAGATTTTGAAGCATCAGGAGTTGGAAATTGAAGGGCTGCTATGGTCTTTAAAAATGGGCAGAAACTTATCCGATGAGATAGGGACCTTGGAGGAGGGTTAGCGAGAGAAGTTGGGGGCTATTTTACGTAGGTTTGGGTCAGTTTTCCAGGAGGTTAAGGTGCTGCCTCCGAGGAGGAAGCATGATCATGCAATTAATCTGAAGGAAGGAGCAGTACCGGTGAATATTCATCCGTATAGACACGCTCACCATCATAAGGATGAGATTGAGAGGCAAATCCGGATGTTATTGGAGACTGGGGTCATAAAACATAGTAACAGTCCTTTCTCAAGTCCAGTTATCCTTGTTAAGAAAAAGGATGGGTCGTGGCGAATGTGCGTCGATTACCGCGCTTTAAATAAGCTTACGATTTCAGACTAGTTTCCAATACCAGTTGTGGATGAGTTAATGGAAGAATTACATGGGGCTAGATACTTTTCTAAAGTGGATCTTAAGTCCGGATTTCACCAGATCAGAGTTCGAGAGGAGGATACTTATAAAACAGGGTTTCGAACCCATGAGGGACACTATGAGTATCTAGTTATGCCCTTCGGCCTCATGAATGCTCCGGCAACATTCCAAGCTACCATGAACTCTATTTTTAAACCCTTTTTACGGAAATTCGTCTTAGTTTTCTTTGACGATATTCTGATTTATAGTGCAGATTGGGATAAGCATTTGGAACATCTAGCTTGTGTGTTACAGTTGTTGTCGGATAATCAGCTTGTGGTCAATCAGAAGAAGTGTACTTTTGGGCAGAAATCAGTGGATTACTTAGGCCACATCATTTCCTTTGAAGGAGCATCAGTGGATCCTTCAAAGATCCAAAGCATTCTGGAGTGGCCTATTCCTAAGAGTGTCAAAGGAGTGGAGGGATTCCTAGGACTCACCAGATACTATAGGAAGTTTGTTAAAGATTATGGAAAGGTTGCTAAACCTCTCACAGAACTTACTAAGAAAGATGGCTTTAGCTGGGGGAGTGAGGCTCAAGAAGCCTTTGAAGACTTGAAAAAGAAGTTGACTTCAGCACCTGTCTTGGCTTTGCTCAATTTCGCCAAAGAATTCTCCCTAGAATGTGATGCCTCGGGAAGAGGGTTAGGAGTAGTCCTTGTCCAAAAGGGCCGCCCAATAGCCTTTTTCAGCAAGGCCCTGGCTGAATCTACTTATGCTAAATCAGTTTATGAGAAGGAAGTTATGGCAGTAGTTCTGGCTATTCAACATTGGAAACACTACTTAATCGGAAGGCATTTCAAGGCCTATACTAACCATAAAGCTTGAAGCACTTTTTGGATCAGCGAATCCCTTCCATAGATCAACAATGTTGGCAAGCTAAGTTGTTGGGGTTGGATTTTGAGGTAATCTATAGACCGGGAAACCAAAATGGGGCAGCAGATGCTTTATCAAGGGTGGCAGAGGACAAGTTATTATTTTTAGCCATTTCAGCTCCATTTTGGCTTGATTTGGATGTAGTTAGAAGGGAGCTCAAGGAGGATTCGGTCCTACTTTCAATCATGGCAGCACTTAAGACAGATCCTAGCTCTAAACCTGATTTCCATTTCAGAGATGATTTGTTGTTTTACAAAAACAGGTTAGTACTATCATCTACATCAGTGCTAATCCCTCAATTTTTACATGAGTATCATGCTTCACCTTCAGGAGGGCATTCTGGTTTCCTAAAAACTTACAAAAGGTTGGCTGGAGGTCTATTTTGGTTGGGCATGAAAGCTGCTGTACAGAAGTTTGTGCGTGAATGTGCTACTTGTCAGAAACACAAATACTTGGCCATGTCTCCAGCTGGCCTACTTCAGCCTTTACCCATACCACATCTGATTTGGGAGGAAATCTCCATGGACTTCATTACTGGCCTTCCTAAGTCTCACGGTTATGAGGTAATTTTGGTGGTAGTTGATCGCTTATCTAAGTACGCCCATTTTTCACTTCTCAAACATCCATACACGGCTAAGATTGTAGCTGAAGTTTTTATCCGTGACATTGTGCGCTTACATGGAGTCCCTAGCTCCATTCTAAGTGATAGAGATCCACTTTTTACTAGCAATTTTTGGAAGGAGTTGTTTAAGTTACAAGGGACAACTTTAAAGATGAGTTCCTCTTACCATCCTCAAACGGATGGCCAGACCGAAGTGATCAACAGGTGCCTAGAAACTTACCTCCGTTGTTTCACCTCCGAACAGCCTAAAAACTGGTCTAATTGGCTAGCATGGGTTGAATACTGGTATAATACAAATTACCATGTCTCGATGGGGCGAACTCCTTTTGAAATTGTGTATGGTCGCCTACCCCCTACCTTGCTACACTTCACTCAAGGTGAGACTCAAGTGGAATCGGTAGCTCTTGCTTTAGTTGATAGAGATGAAGCACTACGTCAACTCAAGCACAACTTACTAAGGGCACAATCTATCAGCTGATAATCATAGAAGGGAAGTGAATTTTCAGGTGGGTGACTTAGTCTTTGTTAAGTTAAGACCCCATAGGCAGATTACAGTTGCAAGGAGGATCTGTCCTAAATTGACAGCAAGATACTACGGATCTTTTAAGATAATTGGGAGAGTGGGACAGGTTGTTAATAGGTTACAACTTCCTCCTTCATCTAAGGTTCACCTGGTTTTTCATGTCTCACAATTGAAGAGAGCTTTGGGCAACCATTCGGTGGAGCATACCCTTCCACAAGGAATGGAGATAGATCAGGGTAATGTGGCTGAACCGGAGACGATCTTAGCTTCACGCATTTCTAAGTCCACAGGGAGCAATATCTTTCAATGGCTTATACGGTGGAGAGATAGACCAGCAGAAGAGGCAACTTGGGAGGATGCTGAATTTATAAAGGGGAAATATCCTTCCATTCACCTTGAGGACAAGGTGCTTCATGAGGAGGAGGGAATTGTTAGCACCCTTCACAATGTCGACCAGCCTTCTAGTATCAACATTGCACAGCCCACCAAGCCCATCTAAACCTACATCCGTAGGGGTAAGATGGTAAAGGGGGCACATGCTACATAGATAGTTTGTTATGAGTTAGTTATGGTGAGAGATTGTGTATGGAGAGGGTACGGGGAATATAGGCAGAGTTGTATAGCATGAGGAGGGTATTCTACTTCTATTTGGTAATATTGCTATTGCATTGGCCTGGAAAACTATCTTTCCAGGAGGTATTCCTTATTGTACCTACTGATTTAGTAAATAATACAATCTCTATAGCAAATTCCTATCAGTTTCGCCAAGAATCCATTGATATTTACAACACCAGGAATCTAATGGATTCTAATTAAGGACCTTAGAGAAAGTAAGGACGTGTGTGCTGATATTTCATATTAACAACAATCTGCTAACACTATAATCCTTCTGCATGAACATGAGTTATTTATCGCCTATTGGTACTGATTGCTATATATAACACATTAATTTCAGGACTCATCCGAGAATCCAGCGATAATGATCTACAGAAGGAGCTTTCAGATAACTTACCCTTCATTCAATGCAACAAAGTGCAATAAAACTTGGGACGACTACTTGATATAGCATGTGGAAGGGCTGCTGCTCTTTTCTGGAATTGAATGCATTGATAGGTCCATCAATCACTATAGTCATGTTAATGTTATATAAACTTAACCTTGCATTGAATTCCAGATTCCGCCATTTCATTTGTCCAATTATAACATGTCAGGCACTTCTGTAGTACATACATATTGTGAGCTGTTTCACACTCCTAAATATCCTTTATGAGGATTAAAAAATCAATTCATAGCCTTTGTATTTATGAACCAGTGGTAACAATGATATGTTGGGCTGGTGATCCACTTGTACGTGGGCCGGGCTGGTACTCCATTAATACGTGGACTGGACTAGAGTGCGTAGGCTGAGCTGGAGCTTATGTCGTGTGTAGGACGGTGCTTCCCGTAATGCATAGGATTCTTATGGGTGGTTTGACAAAACATAACTCATTTATAAAAACGTCTCTTTGTGGGGTTTGACCTTTTGCCGAATCTCGTGAAACGATCCCTTGGCTGGTTATAAATGAGTTAGGCTGGTGCTTTCTAAATAAGTGGGCTAGGCTGGTTCTTTAGCTTGAGTTGTGATGGATATGCAACGGTTGGGCTGTTGCTTCTTAAGTACTTGGGCTAAGCGGGTTATACATGAGTTGGGCCAGTAATTCAGAGCAAAAGCTGACTGATTCTTTAGTATTTGGGCTGTGCTGCGCTAGTTATACATGGTAGGGCTAGTGCTTCTTAAGTGTGTGGGCTAGACTGATTAACGAAGCCCAAATATTGAACAAGCACAAGCCCAGCCCATGTATAACAAGTCCAGCCCATTCTTATTCAGTATGTGGGCTGGGCTGTTTATTCATGTGTTGGGCTTGTACTTCTCCAATGAGTGGGCTGGGCTGCTTGGATGTTGGTTGTGCTTGTACTTCTTCATTGCTTGGGCTGGTCTATTTATACATAGTTGGGCTTGTACTTCTTTGTGCATGTGTTGGGCTAGTTCATCAGTACTTGGGCTGGGCCGTTTATACATGGTTGGGCTTGTGCTTTTTAATGTTTGGGCTGAACTCTTTCTTCAGTCTTGGGCTGAGATGTTTGTTCATTGGTTGCATTTTCCGGTGTGGGCTGGCCTTTTTTTTAGTGATTGGGCTGGACTGCTTATACAAGATTCTTTATTGCGTGGGGTGGGCTGGTTCTTCTAGTGCCCAGGTTACTGTGTGGACTGGTGCTTCTTCACGCTTAGGCTGGTTGGTAATTCATGGGCTGGGCTGGCATTAAATAGGATTGGATAGTATTGTTCTTTTTTGGGCTAATTCTACTGAATTTCATGGGCTTACTAAGTGCTACCGAAGTACGTGGGCTGGACACGGGTCACGTAATAAAAGAGTTCGTTATCTTTTAGTGTCTCCTCAAAACCGATTGTCTACATGCTACGTGAATGCGATGTTTAAGATATTCCCCATCTTAAAACAGATTCTCCAATCATTACTTTTATGAAGGCCTTAATTGGTTATGATTAAATAGGCATGTCTAAGTTGAATTCCATCATCTAAAAGCAAACCAAATTGATTCAATTAAATTTTATTTACTTTGAAAAAGTATACCACAAATATGGATTGAAATGACATAAACTAAACCAACTACAATGTTTAGAAGCGACTTGGACCAAAGAAATGGAAGGCCTAGGTAAGCTATGAATTGGGAAATTTGGTTGTGCATGCATGTGATGTCCACAATATGAAGATAGAAAAAGCTAAAGCAACGAAAATCAACAAATGTTGATGCTATAGTATTTTGATAAAGATAATTTTCAAATATAGAAAAGAAAGACACGGATCCTTCAAGAAATGAATGCACCTTTTTGCAGGAAGGATAATGCAATTATGATTTCGACCTCTTCATTGCATATTCTGAAAACGTATTTATAAACTTAATCAGAATTCTCTTTCCAAGCTAAATGAAATTCGATCAAACAAGATTGAGAGCTTGTGAAAAACTTATAAAAAAAGATGAATATATGCATATATATATATAAATACAAAAAAAATTATGCACAAATAATATATAATACTTAAGAGGATATGTTATAATAATCAAGATAGAACATAATCACATAGATCATGTTAAATAGTATCTTTGTATATGCATACAAAAACAAAAATTACATATTTAGATTATTGTTGTAGTTCTACCGGTTAAAGAAAGCTTTACTGCAGATCTCCTTATCCAGAGTTATTTTTAGTTAAAAAGATTAAAACTCATCATGTGTGAGTGGGAGATAATGAATCACATACACCCATAAAGAGTCTTATGGTCATTATTCTTTAAATAACTACCAAAGGTAGTTAAGGTTTTTAATTTAAAAACCAAAGAATGAAAGGATAATGAAGATCTTTTTAACTAAAAATAACTCTGTATAAGGAGATCTGTAGTAAAGCTTTCTTTAATCGGTAGAACTACAACAATAATCTAAGTATGTAACTTCTGTTTTTGTATGATCCTATTTAATATGATCTATGTAATTATGTTCTATCTTGATTATTATAACAGGATATTGCTTCAAAATCACTAGAAAACGTTTGTATTTTCGCCTCCTCCAATATCTGAGGAACCATAATTAAGGAATTCAGCAACTTCTTTGGCATACTGCTCCTGTTAAACTACATCTGTATAAATTTAAGGAAGGCTATGTCCTGTAGTCTGAGTTTTGTTCACAGAAACTCTTACATCATTTATCATAAAAAAAGAGTGAGAATGGTAACAGAAAATGTTACATTCGTAATCAGTGTATAACTCATCTTGTATCCTTATTGTAAACAGGATCACTGAGCAATGAAAGTAAAAAGTCATTTAATTATCACCAACAATATAACGACAAAAGACTCACCGCATCTGATATCTTACTTTTGAAACCGATACTACAACCACCTCGGTGTAGATAAATCTGATCCATTAAACTTCGTTTCATAGAAAGAGATCTCACTTCTCAAGGCAAGCCCCAATTGAATCCGAATATTCTCACAAAAAACAGACGTGTGAACTCAAAGCCTTCGGTTTTCACATTCGAAAGGATCCTTCTGCAACAGATTTCTGGAAATAATGTAGAGAACTCATAATTATAATAGTTCATGTAAACGGCATCATAACGTAACTCAAGCAAAAAGGAAAAAGGTTTTCACGAAACATGAATCTAAATTATATCGTAACATCATAACGCAACCTAAGTACCTAACCCTAAAAGATCAAGTTTCTCACACAATAAACTATCAGAGACCAGAATTAAAACATGTAGTTTCTACATTTTCAATAATCTTAATATGAGATCAACTAAAAGGAAAATGCACAAGTTTAGTGGCGCCAATTCGGTTACTCACCTAATTCACACCTCTTAGGCTTCCTATTTCGGAGCTAGGACTCTCCATTTGATCCAATCGGCCATGAAAGCATGGCGAGAAGACAAGAATTGAATATCGAAAGCAGAAGGGACGAAACTTTGAATAGAGTGAGAGGAGTGTAACCGTATAACCGTATTTATACCTTCTAATTCCCACAGCCATAGAACCTCTCCAGGCTTAGAAAGTTTGGGTCTGGTGCGTATATGTGACGGAAGGGAGTTACGTTGTATGTTTTATGCATGCTAATTAAAGGTCGTAACTGGACTGGTGTTATTTATTAAAAAGGCAACAGATGCGCTAACTACGCAGGCCACTTTGATTTTGGGATCATTTATTTTAGCACTACACCCATGGGATGCCACCTCATCCTTCTTGAGGATGTGTCGGGAATAGTTTTCCCTAGACTCCTTCTGTAATCTTTCAGTAGCTTTCCTTTTCAAAAAAAAAAAAAAGGTCGCATATCGATCTAGGTTCGGTCTGATTCGAAGTCAACGGACATCTCAATACAGGTTTGGCCTAATTCGAAGTCAATGATTCATGCTTAAACTTACTCGAAACTTAAGAATCAATTCAATATTCGAGATAAATCCGAACAACTTAATCCCTATTAATAATGGTATTATTACTTAAGCTTCAGTTATGAGTTAATAGTTAGGTCAAGTCGGATTAGTGATAGGTCCGATCCGTTGTTAATATTAACTTTAAAAAATTAAAGTCGGGTCGCAAATATGTTATTGAGTTTTGGATTCAAAGAGCCAATCGACTGAAAATATATTTTAAATCAAATTTAACTCGTTTTATTTAATTCTTATAAATATTGATTCTTTATTCACACATATTAAAAAATATTATATGTAAATATTATATCCAATTGTATAATGTTTGACCAAAACAATATATAATAAATACATATATGTCAAAGTTACTAACACAAGAATAAATCCAATGGGTGTATTAAGAAACATAAGGAAAAGAACCTCTTCTCCGAAGCCATGTGATTCTTTCTCTAATATCTGCCATTGTTGTTCCAACTTGCATGAACAAGAAGAAGAAGAATTAGAGGAGTTCTGAGAACTCCCATCTCCAAAACTCAGCCGGAAAAATCAGTTGGCCTATTCATCTTGTACCTGTAAATTGGAAGACATAACTCCGTTGATTCAGACTGATCATAACTCCTTGGATTCGGACTGATCTTTTATACTGTCAGCGTCCTGTTTTTGCTCGTTTCATCCCACTTGTATTGAATGGAGGAACGCTGACACTCGGTCCAGGACTTTCTTCTCTGAAATTTGAGTTTAACATGGCTAGTTCACGTAACTGTTGCCTCTTGATGTAATCTTGAGACTCCTCCTGCAGAGAACTCCTACACTTTACACAACCGGAACTTCTCTGGCAAGTTATCAGATTGAAGAAAAGAGGAAGAACAGAGATGAGTACCACAGGTTTAAGCAATTCTTCTATAATTTCTTGAGCCTGTCTCAGCCTCATATCAACAATATTGGCAGGCAAATCTGCTTCAATTAAGATATGAAGTGGATCATTCAGGTGCTCATATCCAGGTTTTCCCCTTAGCTTTTCTTCCTTCAGGAATGGAAATCCCCAAAAGCTTATTTAGGAAAAGAAAAAAGATCGAATTGAATCTCGAAAATTCAACAAGAAAAATGAGTGTGAATGTTCATTACCTTGTCAGGATCCTTTATTGATCCTGTCCCTCTAATGTATACCCGGCATCCTGTTGTAGCTTCTACACGTTTCAGTGAATTGCCCCTAGGCCCGAGAAGTCGGCCGACGAAATTGAACTATCAAAGCATGAAGAATAAGAAGAAGAAGAAGAAGAAGAAGAAGCCATAAAAGTATCTAAAATTCAAAATTCTTTATTCTTAAAGCAAGTTACGAGGGTACAATAACATGTTTAAGATTTAACCATTCAAGAGCAGCACATTGAAGATAGTATGATACCTACATTTGGATAAGTATCTACCGGAATTTCCAAACGCAAAATCTTCTTCACAGTGTATGAACTAGGACTTGCAGGAGCACTTTGCCAATCCATTGTCATTCCAGGAGGTCCACTCAATCTCTGAATGAAGGGTTTTCACCGTAACACTTACACTCAGAATTATATCCACAAAAGCTGAAATGCTTGTATTATCAAAATTATAAGTACACAACATGAGATTAGGTTTGTTAGAGAGGTAGTCATCATCTGTCAACAGATAGCAGATGTGAAATTTATCAGGTGGAACGTAGTGTATTTGTATGTGAATTGGAGAGACTCATATCAGGTCATAGTAGAAACTTGTACCAGAGAAGTAATATATGCCTTTTTGATCAGCTTGAACTTGTCAGATATGGATTTGAAAGTGTTTGTGAGTTATTATAGCAAAATAAAGCGGTTCCTGCTACTGCATACCAAGAGGCTTGGAGGCATCCAAAAATGGGGGTATAATAAAATGGGAATTTCAAGGATACAAAAGGGTAACCCACAGAGAAACAATTACCTCCTGAGGAAGTCCGTTCCAGCCCCCTAATCCAGTTCCAGCCGCGTTCGAGATGAGATTTGAAGAGGCCATGGGACTAGGACTTCTATGCCGCAGGCGGTCAAAGTCACCGAAACCTTGGTTGGACATCATTCCTGATACCCGGAAAATTTCTGCAGATGAAGAACATTTATCTTGTAAGAAATTGATGAACCATAAAGAAAGCATCAGTCTAATAAAAAGGCAACCATATAATAAGCAAGATTAGATCATGAATCCAAAGGAAATGCAAATTCAAGTTGAAGAAGCAGGAGTTGCAATGATAGGAAGAAACAGGCAAACTTGATGAAAATGTGATTACATTAATAGCTACAACCAAATTAACACAAAGGGAAACATTAAAGTACACCGTCTTTTCTGAAATTCATGGAATAGGACTGCTTCACGTGCACTACAGATCCTTGGAAAGTTACTGTTTTAAGTTTCTTGGCATAAATTGTACCTTATGATTGTCATTCTCAAACTTTAATGCATCGTCTATCCAATTTGCAATCATGCGAGTGGGATTACTGCTAAGGCAATTCTGCAATTGAATTTAAACAATAACACCAACAGAACTCTTTTTAAGTATAATTGCAATCTCTTAAGAAGCATCCAAAAGCTCTGCATCAACTTTCTTGTTGCATAACCACATTGAGCATGTGAAAATGCAGAGACCAACTGCAAGTGGTTCAAATATTTTACAAGAATGTGGTACAATGAAGATGCAACACACATATACAGGCAAACTATCACATTAAACATCGAACCTCCAACACTAGAAGTAAAATGCCAAAGCAGCAATCTGAAAAGTGCAAAGTTGATTAGACAGAACACATTCGAAAGAAGGTAACATACAACTAAAACGGAGAAAAGCAGAGGCCTAACACAAGTGGAAACCAATCACACCCATCAAATGAAAATAGTTGAACAAATCCATAAAGAGGCAGCTAAAGGGACAAACTTATGCAGAAAGCAGAGAAAACGAAGTTAGATCCCACTTACCAGGAAAAGAGAAAAGAAAATAAAACAGATCCCAAAGGAATAAAAGAAAGACTAAAAAGCAAACCTTGATTTAATAGTCGGTGGCATATGGGAAGAACCTGCATAAAAGGTCCAAGCTTCTGATGTTCTGCTAGCAACTCAGAAAGATACTGACTACACAATTTTTTGGAGACGGAAAAGAATTAGCAAACACATCAAAAGCAGCAAAAAGTGTGTAAATAGAGATCTAAGAAGTAAGGGGGAAAAAAAAGAAGACATCAACAAGTCGTACGGAAAAGCAAGTACCTGTCAACATCTGGCGTGCTTCTAATTTGTGGAGAAGCAGTTCTTGCAGGTGAGAAATTGGTATTATACAATCCTGACATATCTATGCAAAGAGGGTTGACTGAGTTTGCTCTTCTCTAAGATTGGTGGAAGAAAAAAGAATGAGATGGAGAAGAAAGTGAAGGGGTGTATAGTTCTAGTTATTGGAGGAGGGTAAAGAAGGAAGAGGAAGGCAATCTCCAATATAAGCAAAACAAAATACACAAACAAAACACAAAAGGACATTCTCGTAGTCTTGTCTCTATGACTTTTTGATAGGAGTCATCAGGGAAATTCAACATCCTTTGACCGAGACATTATAATTGAAACTGAGGATAAAATCAGACTCTTACTTGACGGTAGAAATTAGTGATTAGTAGGAACAACAAGAGAGACAGCCATTATTATACCAATCCATCATAAATAGGCGTATCTTTTAATCTTCTGATTAATGGGCTGAGACCGCATTTTGGGTTATTGGGCCCCTGACGCTGGAATGGGCACTAAACTAAAAAGAACAGAGAAAGATTGAAACTTTACTGAGAGTAGAAAAAGAAGAAAAATGTCGTGGATATGGTTGGACGCAGCTTTACCGCTGGGAATAATAGCGGGAATGTTGTGTTATGGGTAACGGTCAGTACTACATCCACAACGCTGCTCATGGTCGGGTACGTCTCTTTCTCCATAGATCTTCAAAGATCGGATTTTGATTCATTTGCAGAGATTGTGTTGGTTTTCACATTTGTGGCTTAACTTCATTAACAGCCTAAGCACATCGGCCACGATATGTGGGACGTTGCCTTGGAGAGAAGGGACAAGAAGCTCGTGGAAAATCTCTCATCCAATTGAATTCTTTCCTATCTCCCTCTGGTAAATTTTCCTGTCACTCCCATTTTGTCTTTGTTATGGTCAATTTATCATGTTTCTTCTCTGTTCTGCCTTAATTCCATTGTATCTGCATCAAAGAGGGCTCTTATTGATGGTTAACTTGTCAAGTAGAGGGCCTACAGAGTGGGAAGACATGTGAAGAAGCTTTTTTTCTGTTTATCCTTGGATTCTATTGATGTTATTAAGAATTTATGAAATGCCCTTTTGCTTATTTATCCATTCAATTATTGGTCTTGCACTTCTTCAAATTCGAATGATATGTCACTCAACTGAATGTTCTTGTGCTTGTATCATTTCCCCTCTGCCATTTCCCTCTTCCTTTTGTGATTTATACTTCTTGCATGCAGGAGACTTTTCCCAGTGAATCCTGAAGAAACAATAAATTTTTGAAATGCCCTTTTACTTATTAGATCCATTCAATTATTGATTTTATTTTTCTGGACTTGCATGCTTACTTACTATTGGGCCTATATACTTACCGCATGCAGGAAACTTTTCCTAAGGAATCCTGAAGAAACAATAAACTGCTACTGGAATCTGTCGACAATGTTCGTCTGCGTTTACTTTATGTTTTCTCTTGTATCTGAATTTTAACAGACCTTTACTGTTGAAAGCTAAATTGTTGACTCATTCTGAATTGAAGTTGACTCTGCTATTGTGCAAGATTGTCTGATAGGATTTTGTTAGGTTTAAGACTCCTGATCTGCACTTGCTTATATTCCCCTTCTGCCCGCAATTGTTGATTGGCATGTGTAATCAGTCAAACGGCCTGAATGCTGAAGGTCTTAAACTACTAACACAGAAGCTTAGGATTTGCAATTAGGCAAGGAGAACTTGAACACAGAAAAAATGGGAGAGGTATAATCCTGAATGGTCTTCCTGGCCTTCATGATACTCTATTTTTCATCTTCAGATCCTCGAGCATATAATCCTTGATTTTCTTGATGACGGGCATTATGAAAAACTGTGATATTCAAGTGCTTGAATCTGCAAATGTTAGTGCGATTTTATGAAAATGTTACTGTTTTTATCCTCCACGGGTTGCTGATACACTTGCAAATTACGTGACTAATTCTAAAGTACATATTTAGTTTCTCTAATGTTTTGTGGTTAGGAATGCACCTCTTGACTTTAAGTCGTATTGAGTTGCAAAGTTTAAGCTCCTGCAAGCTCTCAAATTGTGGACCAAGAACATGAACTAGCTAGAAAGGCTTTATTGTTGTGGAAAAACTTCTGGCTTCTGATCGCTAGCCAATTAAAACACACTTTTAAGGTTGATAGAGAAAACAGCTGTAGAAATTAAAATAAGGTACGATTATATTATAATTCGTATCATTTATAGTCGAAGACAAGTACAGCACGCACAACATAAGACAACGAAGATATGAGAAGTTTGGACCGCTGACTGCTTTTAAAATTGTGGGGAAGAAAGGAAGAGAAAGCAGAAAGATTCTTTAGCTGATTCACGTTTTTCTTTTTTTTACGCAAACAATTAGTGGAGATGATAAAGCTATGGGGTCATGGGTTCATGCGCCGGAAGGTCAAGAAAGTTAGTGCCCTGATGATAGGGGAGTCGACAACCGAGAACGGCCGCTGTAACTACATCGGTCTTAAACTAGCGACAAGACTCCACGTTTGTCTTGAGCGAAGAATGTCTCTACTGTGTGAATAAATAACATGTGAATGCATACTCGGACATTCCCATATAGTTGTCCAAAACTTCACCTTCACCTGTCATTGACTCGTTGTCATGAAATGGTACCCACCAGAAGTAGTAGGTTTGGACGCCAAGTCCCCGGTTCTATGTCTAAACAATCCCAGAAGGTAATAATGCATGATCAAAACAAGACAAATTGACAGAGAGCAACGCCGCTAAGAAAACAGAAGTGCTTGGAAGAATTCTGAATACACAAATTGAAATTCAATAACAAAATGATTGTGAGAAGGCAGTGAAGTGCTCGATTTGTACAGTGTCGTTAAAAGATTAAGGTACATATTCAGTTTCAAGCGTCGGCTGTGTCCGAGTTACAGCAGCAGCTGGTGCTTTCGATTCTCCAACTGGTGTCATGTGGAGTGCTTCTCCTAGTTCTGCAGCTCTCTCCAGCTGTTGAATCTCTTTCCTTTGCTTTAAATCGTGTACCCAAATCACTAAGAATGACAAGAACACCAACATCAACAATCCACCAAGCACAGACCCTGTGATGATCCACAACCTTGACTTATTCTTCTTTCCCTCCACACCACTTGGTCCTGGACCAGTAGAAGGTGGAATCGAGGATGGTGGTGAGGGAGATGGTGAAACTGAACCAGACTCCACAACTAGAGAAAAATGGCCTTGTTGAGAAGTTGAGCACACATCGCCATTGGCATTGCTGAAACTTACTAATCCCTGTAAATCAAACATCACACACTTGGGAACAGACCCCATAGGAGCTGATTTCACTTCTGAAAATCTGATACTAATGGGATCTTCATATGGTTGAATCTCCAATTGTGTTAAATTAGTGGCGGATAAGTTAGAAGCAGAGTAAGCAAGGAGACCAAGCACAGGAGTAAGGTAAGTGTAATTGGGAAGCGGATAATACGCGACAGACCAGTTCCCTAAGTTCTGATAAACCAAAACAAGCCTCTCCACATAGGGTCGCACCATAAGTCCAGAGGGAATTTGGAACTCTTTGTACATTGGAAAACCTCTTTTCCTCAAGCTCCCACTTCTTAATCTGATTGCAGCAATTTGAATCCCAGACAAATTGGCAGGAACAAACCCATCATAAAGAACACCAGTCTTGGGACGAACAAAAGCTCTGAAAGCATAGTTTTGGAGGAGAGTATCAAGGTCGCGAGGGGCATTTGGTGGTTGAGCATAGACACCCAGAAAACACGCCAGAACAAGTGGAAGAAGAAGAAGAAGAAGCATTGTACGAAGGCCCATCACCATCATCAAAAAGCTTTCGAATTCAGGACAATGGCTGTCGCAAAACAGACCCCCTACCAAACCAGTAACCTTGGCGTCTTTCTCAGAGAGTACCAGAGATCCGAATGTAGTACTAGTAAACGGAATCTCTTGTAAGAGACGCTCTCGGACCCTGAGTGGTCTCACCAGAACTAAGAAACAAAAGTGGAAACAAAGAGCGAGCAAAACAATTTGTATCTAAGGTCGAAGAAGCAATGCGGGAGTAGAGAAATGAATAAGAGAGCTGGATCGTTGCGAGGAAGATTGATCAAAAGAGAGTGAGAGAGCTAAATATGGGAAACCCCTCCAAAACCCACCAAATATCTCTCCGATTCTGACGGAGAGGAAGGAGAAGAAGATCCAAACACAGCAATGTGGATGATCAGATTTGGTGTGGAACGGAGGGTGTGTTCTGTTCTGTTTCTCTGATTGTTCGCCGCCAAGCACAAACACACACACCAGCCAGAAAATAATATGTAATTATATATATATATACATATATATATATTTCCCGATAAGAGATTTTAAATTAATTTTATTTAATATTGATAATTTAAAATTTAGTAATTAATTTTTTTAAATTTTGTCTTAATTTATGCAAAATTTAAAATATTAATTATTAAATTAAAAATTTTGATACCATATTTAAAAAAATTTAATATGCGAGACAATATTGAATAATAATACCAACTAGAAAGCGAGCGGATATAATGTTAAAAAAAACATACAAGATACGTACAGCTAATCTTCTCAAGAGACAGAACATGACGATGTACGAATGTTGGAATTATTGATAGATTTGTATTATAGCTTCATTGAATTGAATGGCCTTTATTATTATTATTTAATTAATTTATACTTATTATTTATATCATGTGTGGTCCATTATTATATTTTAATTAAATTAAATTACAACAAATTGTCTTTTATTATGTTACTGAGTGTAGTGGATCATTTGTTGGTCACACGTACAAACAAAACAATGTCTTGTTGATGATTCTTTATATAAGCTCAACAACATAACTTGGTGGCACTATGCACCATACAAATCTTTCAAATACGTTTCTTTAGGTTTTAAAGCATTATATGGGGGAAGTTGTTGAGGAGAAAACTAGAAAATAGTGAAAATGCCAGCTCATGGAGGCCTGACTGTTTCCAACTAAATGAAATGATAATGGGGTCGGAAACTAGATAGTTGTAAATGGTCCACACATGCTAAAGTGCGCGTCCTCTTTCCCTCTTCGTGCACGTGAGACTGCAGGTGCATCCTGCTCTTCTAGGCTTGGCGACAGGGTCTAAAAATCCATGTTCCAATTCGGATTCTGACACAAAATTTGACCTGTCTCAATTGTATTTAGACAGTTTGGAACTCTATTATAAGATTTAATATTTTTTTAAAAAAAATAAAAATAATTTTATTTATTTAAAAATTTTAAATTTGAGGTTGGATCAAACTACACAGATTTCATTTTACCACCCCCTACTCTCTGTACATATATATACACTAAGCATACGTTTAATTGAGCTTATATTAGTATAGCGTTTTGTAGGATTGTTCATGGTAGGGTAACCTAACCCGTTCATAAGTAATCTGAACCTGAACCTGAATGTCAGGTTCAGGTTCGGCAATTTTACGAACCTGAACCTGAATCTAAAGAACCTATAGGATCGGTTAACCTATTTTCAGGTTCGGTTCTCAGAGTAACCAGAATCTATTCATATCAATATATATGATAAAAAATTATTAAAAAAATTGGTGAAAAAATACAAATTATTCATAAAAGTATGCATATAAAATTTATCAAAGATTAATCCAATATGTTAACCCAAGCAAAGTAAAAATAAGTCAAACAATGTCTTATAAAAGATTCATACT
>JAOSBL010000004.1:29621644-29635701 GCA_027568915.1 Erythroxylum roraimae
TCTCTAATGACAGGCTTGTACTTGACTTTCAAACTTACATCCGTTGTTGAAAAGGTACTATCCTTATTGCTTTTGTTGTAGATTTCATTATGTTTTTTTTCTTTTTCTCTATCGTCTTATCTAAGATACAAAATTGCAGGTACAATCATTCTTTACTGCTTTGAAGGCATTATCTCGAAAAGAAGTACATTATGGAGCTTATGCAACATCAGACCAGGTAGTCTTGTTCTTCACTTACGAATGACCTCTACTATAGTGTTTTTAGAATACCAATGGGGCATGTTCAGGAAAAGTTGCCAGTTGTGTTCTTTGCCTTTTTTTAGTGGAATCCTATATTAAACCAAAAGATGCAGTCTTGTTGTTTGTTACGAACATAAGAGTTCTTTTGGAAGAAGGCAAAACAACTTGGGAGATTAAAGTTGGGGCCATGACATTGTTTCCATAATCAAACTATTTAATGAGCCGTAAGCTCTATGTATATTTTCTATCCGTAGATATGGTTTTATTTATTTGTCTGAAAGTGAATAAAGATTGTTTGCTACTGAGCTGGAAGCTTTCTCTAACTTGAGAGCTAGACCATTATGCCAAAAAATGCAAAAGGTGGTCGTGATTTTACAGTTTACTTGAGAGATGATTTCTCCACTGAATCCTTAAATCTTGAATTATGGTGATCATTGACTTCTTTTGCTCTAAATTCATTCAAGAGATGCTTCGTATATTAAATCAAGGCATATTTAATTTTCGTGTTCTTTTCTTTTGTTTGAAAATTCTGTACTTGTTGTGCTTGTTTGTTAGTTTTTGACTACATTGAGATCATAGGAGAAGGGATACTAATGTGATGATTTATTAGTACTCTGTTACATTAACCTTGTGCTTATGACAGACATACGGAAGTATGCAGTAGTTGTACCTTAGAGTTTTGTGATTATTATGAAATTTCTGTTTTGGAATGTACTAAGAAGATAGATTTAGCTCTTTCTTTTCTTATTCCTTTATTTGTTCAATGGAAATCTGCCCCAGCATGTTAAGTGACCAGTGATTTGATGACAGGTGAATGCGGCAGGAGATCTCTGTGCTATATGTCAGGAGAAGATGCATGCTCCGATTTTACTTCGTTGTAAACACATCTTTTGTGAAGATTGCGTGTCTGAATGGTTAGTTGTTAAGATCAAGCATTTGCTTATACTCTATGTATCTGTTAGCTGTTCTGTTCTTACTTATTTTGATTGATGTGCCATCAATTATGCAGGTTTGAGAGGGAAAGAACGTGTCCCTTGTGCAGGGCTTTGGTGAAACCTGCAGACCTTAGATCCTTTGGTGATGGCTCAACGAGTTTGTTCTTTCAGATATTCTAAAGTCGTTCTAAAAACTAGGAGATTTTCTGCCTTACAGCTCAAGTACTTTTTTCCCAACGAACATCGTAATCTCATGCAGTGACTGTAATTCAGCCCCCGGAAACCAGACGATAAGAGGAGCCAAAGCTTGACTGGCTGTCCCTTCAGTTGTATGGAAGAGGCCCTAATTGTAACTAATTGAAATTCAGAAAGGAAGAAGTTATTTTGAAGACTAACAATGTATGTAGACCACTCCCATTGATGAATGTTCTACTTTGGGATGTATAATATTTTGTTACGAACTAATTCTTTATTCGAAGGGCAAGTGTATTGGATGAGCTCAGTTTTAGAGACTGTCTCTTGCTCAATATGAACTCCATTTTAGAATAATAAATGAACACTCAAATAAAAAAACACCAGCAATTTGGTACATTGAAAGTAGAATCATACATGCTTTATTTGTAAACAAGAAGATAGCTGAATGCACAATCACAACAACAAATGCATACCAAAAAGAAAACCGTATAAAAGAATAACAAATGTTTACCAAAAAGAAAACCATATAAAAGAATAAGAAAAGAACTGAAGAATCAAGAACCACTATTACATTAACAAAAAGGCACAAAATCAATGCTAAAGAACCATGTGAGGGAGTATCCATTTCAAGCAGATGATATGGAAGCATGTGTACGTGAATTTGTTTCATCTTCTTCCTTGTCCACAAGGATATGCTTGGTGTCTTGTTCTTTGGTATCTTTAGTACCTATTGGCAACTCTTCTGTTGAATTCAAAGATGCAGTAAGCTCTGAAGGTGAGGTTGAAGACACAGGTGATGGTGGAGTAATAGATAGCATTTTGGTTAAAGGGTAAACTTCTGTAACTTCCTCACTACTTTCATCCAAATAAACAACATCCTGCATTGTCAGTTGGTGGTACTCAACAATTTCTCTCAGAAACCGGTTCTCTCGTGCATACACAGAGTTCTCATGGGCCAACCGAGCCTTCTCGGCCAGAAGTGTCTCCAGTTGTAGCCGAATCTGAGTTTTCAAAAAGAAAACTGTAGTTGGTCACAGCTCACAATCATATGTTAAAACAACTAAGATATACCAAAAACAGAAGACTAACAACACAAATGTTTTGGATAATCAACACCATGAGTTCCAATACCAGATCATCATCAGCTGGATTGTCCCCCTTCTCACAACTCTCTCGCAGGATTTTATTCTCTTCTTCTAACTGCGAACATCTTTCCTTTGCAAAGGCCATATCTGCTTTAACTGTTTTTAGTTCGCGAAGAAGAAGCTTCGCTTTAGCAGCAGTTGCCATTGCAACCTGTTACAGAACAAAGGCCGATCATACACTGCACCAAGAGATGAAAACTAGAGCTCCAAAGCCAATATTTTGATAAGAATATTAGATGAACAAATGCACTTGCTAAATGTTTCACATTACATCAGAACATCGTCAATCCTCTTAAAAAACTACCACCTTGTTAACCATGTCCTCTGATTCAGTATAACTTCATGCTTTTCAATGATAGTTTCATAATTTTTAATATAACTTCAGAAATTTAATATCCTTTTGTCTCCAAGGTTTGATCCTTTTCCATTTTAATGCTTGCACATTTGCCATCAATTGCAACAAAGTGTTTCCAATTTTACTGGATTTCAATAAAAAACAATCACAAAGTTCACCAAATAAACCCATGACCCACGATCACATAGTTGCCACCTTACGTCGCGAGATGCCTTCAGTTGGGTTTCACGGTTCGTATGATGGTTATGTAGATGTGAGCCTTCATTCTGCGCAATAGGAATGCTTTCTTTTCGCTTAATTTGTAACTTGCGAGTTTCTTGGATGATGTCTGCAGTCTTACTTTCGACAATATTGCGGCTTTCCTGAAGAAACAAGTTGGTAGAAATAAATTTAATTCTACACTCCAGGCTGGATAAAAGATCTAGTGAGTATGCACAGGCATCTGCAAGGACACTCCAGACTATCTGAACTTTTTTCTAGTAACCTGTATCAAATATAGCTATCCATATTTAACTAATTCCCTCAATAATCAAGGATGAACCGTAAGTAGAATTCACTTCAGCTGTGAAGCATAGTATATCAGAGAAATACGAATCGCTTGAATGCTTTAATAAATGGAAAATGTTGCAAAAACAGGGAAGAAAGACGATTAACATGGGAAAACAGCATCAAAGGATAGGGAAAACCACGTCAAAAGGTTATCCAAGTTAATACCATCTAAACAGATGCAGTGAATCTAGTAAGAGCACTACCTATGTTATGGATACAGTAGGAAGAAACTGACAAGGATTCTGACTGTGATCCTTCCGGGAAACAATCTTAATTTCTCACCTCAAAGGCCTTCTCAAACGTATCACCAATCTGATTCAGTGATGATGAAATTTTATCCAAGCCTTTTCGAAATGCTGGATTTTCCATTTTCTTGAATCCCTCAGGAATTGCATTTAACTGCCGGATGTGTAACAGAGAATATAGATTAGAGAACAAACATAAGAAAAGAAAAAAAAGCTTACTTAGGCTTCAGTTTTGTATCGTCACATAAATTTCTCTGATGCATTGTACAAGTCACTTTTCCGAAGTTAATATAATCACCTCACTATCGGCAGAGGTGTTGGATATGTGAAACCTTGATTTTTTAGGAGATTCAAATTGCTGAGATAGGTTGTCATCCTCGAGAATTGCTTTGGCCTTACGAGCAAGAACTCCCCAGAATCCTTTCGAATCATTTTGAGATACATCTTCATATGCATCAAACACCTACATTTTCAGAAGAGGAGTTCAATTATCAAAAAGGAAAGATGACAAGGGGTTCAGGCGTCCAAAACTAATAAGCAAAAAGAAACCAGAAAACAAATGATTTGTAATCCCAGACCCTCTTTTTCATTTTTGGCTTGGCTAAACTATGTCCCTTACCGGGAGTTCTTGTTTAAGAACAGGCATGCCCATATAAAAGGAACATAGCGATCAAACTGAACTCAGAACTAGTGTAAGAAGTGATGTTAATTTTCTTCCGAGAACATTCGGATCAATAGGTCATCCACTAACCAAAGAGAAAGGGTGTGGCAGTTTTAAGATCAATTACAAATGAAGCTGGTAAAGTTCCCTTCTGATATCGTATAATTTCACACTTGACAACTGAAACAAACAAGAATGATGAACAATGAACAAAGATGTGCTGATATTTGGAGACCTTTCATATGATATGATCACAAACCAAGAAAATAAATTTAAAAAAACAAAGGAATTAGCGAAAGAAAAACCTTAGATCTGCGAGGGAGAGAATCTCCCGTATAGGCATAGGAAACAGAGGAATCACGGTGAGTGGCAGAGGCTCTGATGGCCTCAGCAGCCAGAGTTGATGATGACGTAAATGTATGCGAGGAGGATAAGGTTTTATTACCGTTATTACTATAGTTGTCATAATCATCATCCCGTGTTCTGTAATTAATCTCTTCTTTGAAAGTGGATGCTCTCATCATCCCGCCTTTTCTCCTATATGCCATCTTCACGCAACCAACGTTACCGCCACCGTCAACCACCACCTTACGTTACCTACAAACGAAGAGAGATGGATCAGCACCAGGGTTGGCTCCTCCGACAATCTTTGCCACCTTTTGTTGTCCGAGAAACCATCTTTTTTCATTCTTCAATATCAATAAAAGAGAAAAAGACACATTTCTGGTAAGGTGGCACCAATAGCACCCACTAGAACAAAGCCATTGGATTTCCAAACTTGGAAATGGTATTGAACATCAACGCCTTCGATGATTCCCACTGGTTGACTTCATTTAGCTTTCTGTGTACACGTTTCCACTAGATTTGTATTAGATCAATATCTATTTTAGTTTTTTTTTTAATTTCTTTTTACTGCTTCAACAACTAACTTTTGGCGTGTTCCCAACTGTCATCTTAGTTCGGACGTGGGTAGGTAGTTACTGGCATTTTCTACTTCTTCCTGAGACATGTCGGATGTTAGAAAGCTCCTAACTTTCTATTTCTCAGGGAAGCTCTTTTGCAACATAGAAGTTCTCAGCAATCAACAACCGTACTTCAACCTAATCTCTAGACATGGCCGTACTTATAAAACAAAGGAATGACAAGATCATAATTTGGAACCATAGTCAGGTTTACAGGTAAGCTTCTGTGGACCTGTTACTCTGCTGGAAGCAGATACCTCGTCCCATCAAATTTGTCTGAACAAGCCGTGACTTCACGAATGGTAGATCGAAGATAAAAGGGGAAGATGTCAATTTCAAGTCTTGTCCCGTCTCCGACATAGTACCAAGTTCCTGTCTTGGAGGCACAGTAACTATAGCTTGGCCGTTACTTTCACGGTACTGGCAATTAAGATTTTGTGATTGGTCTGTGACCTGGCGAGAACTTGATTGCCCTGCTAATGTTTGGGGCCATGAAGATGGTAAAACGCTGTGAATGTCAGCTGATGGCATCTTCGTATCTGTCTTGCTTTTCTCTGATCCAACAGAGCTTACTTTATCTGTTTCATTCAACCCAAAAGTTGAAAAGTTCAAATCTTTCTTTTGATTCTGTTGTGAAGTTTCGTTGCTAGTAGTACCTGTAACACCATTACGGGCTTCACCTCTAGTAGAGCACAAGGTAATCCTATCGTTACGATTAGCCATAATTCGCACTGAAGTATCATGAATTCCTACTTTGTTACAATCAGCATCAAATTTTGCAGTATTAAGAGCAGTAGGCATCAATCGGGCACAGGTGGAAGCCGCAACGTTTTGGCAGTAATCTGAACCTGGAGTTGGAAAATCCTCAGCATCAGTTGACCATCCATTTAATTTCTGTTTTGCAATCATTTGAGCTGTAGGCCCTAAATCTTTAACAAACAACTTTAAGCTTTCACGATAGCAGATATCCTGCTGCATCACCTGCACAGGAGAAAATGTCGTTGATGAGAAATCCTAGAGTACAAGGGAGTGCGGATTGAAAAGGAACTGCTTTCTTATTAAGACCTACTTACAAGCATTAGCTCTTTTGAACTACCAACAATTGGATGATACATACTGAGTAAGGGATCCCGAAGTTTATATGTGGAACGCCTGTCGGCTTCAGAGAATTTGTAGGTTTACCGTTAGCACCACATATAAGAAGCAACTCCCTTATATAAGCTACCAAATTCTATATTTCAGCTTTATGGAAAGAATCAAACCGCATTGCGCTGTTTTTCAATATATTCCTCTAACTACCCGATAGGTATTTAAGTATGTTTGCGTTCAGTGCCAAGAATTTGAAGTCTGAAAAAGCAATGCTATAGAGTTCACTTAATTACGTGAAGTTGACATCCACAAACGCGCCATTCCATTGGAACATTCATTCCTTGTTTGTTTTCCTTGGTGTTCTGCCACAATCAAGTTCTTAATTTCAAAAAATGAGATATGAGTCAGCTCCTTACCATGAAATAGTTCACGATCTTGTCTATCAGAAATAATATTGACACCATAGCATCCAATCTTTTCTTGGACTGCTCTTTTCAGATTTGATGAACTTTTGGTTGAAGATAGATCTAGTTCTGTCATTACACCAAGTCTCATGTCATTGGATTTTGAATTTGTTGCCAGGTTTCCAACTGAATTATGAGTGAAACACCTTCCTTTACCTCGGAGCCTTCTGCTGCTTCGTCTTCTAGTTTCCAAGAATTTAAATTCGAAATTCTCAGGATCAGTCCTAAGAAGGTCAAAAATCTTCTTGGCTAATTTATCTATAGCAAGTGCCTGTAATATCCATGATTAAACATTCAGTTGACAGAAACAATTGTACTTTGTGTTAGCAAAGGAATCTTACAATATTGCTTTAGGGCTTTGATAGGGATTGTATCATACCTGCCTAAAGTAAACAGTAGCTGAGGAATTGAAATGCATTGCATTTCTTGTTATCAGAAATACATCATGCTGCATAACAGTCAAAGATTATCAGTGGGAAGAAGGATTGGATGTTCCATCTTTGTTGAATGATGAATTTATGTAATTCACACGCCATTACAAAGTTATTCATATTTTTAACTGAAAATTGACAAATATGTACTTCGAAGAGAGCAAGCAAACCTCAAATTGTTCAAGAGTTATGTACATTCCTTCATGAAGTTTAGCCCTCATGGTACCAAAGTCCATAGGTTCTTTGATTATTTCATAGTAAGATTCCACCTTTAGACAAAAGCCCATCAACATAACATTTAAGGATAAGTAACAATAGTAATATACAGAACATGAATCGCTGAGAGAATACCAACCTCACTGGGATCAACAGGTTCTGCAAAGATTTCACGAGTATCTCTTCTGAAGTTTTGATAAACAATCAAAACCAGCAAGCAATTACTATGATCTTTTTTTAATTAAACTGCTCATACTCACCTCTGCAACAAATCAATGACAAGCTCAAGTATGCGTTTTTCTGGCATCCATGATGCAAATGATGTCCTAGATGATTGATCTGATTGATAAAAGCCGTAAATCAGTAACGGAGAATGTGAACCATCCATAATTCGAGTAATTTTCTGGAGACGAGGAGAGAGAACCTGGATAAGCAGCTTGATCTTCACTCAAGTCATTAAGAATCGATTGATCTGACAAATTGCAACGAGGGAAAAGGAATATCATTAGACCAGTCGTTTAAGGATAATTTGCCAGAACATCCAAGAAGGAAAACACATACTACTATGGATTAAAGGATCTTTATCACTTGGTTGTCTTCTATCTTGCTCATCATTTTTCTTGGAATCCTGAAAGACAACTCACAAGACACATTGAAGATTAACCTTCGCGGACCCACGAAAAAGAAAACAAAATGCATCATGTGGAGATTAATCCCTAGGAACAGGTCTGTAAATCTTGTGCTTGAGGTACAAGCACCTTCCCAAAAAAGAACAGCAACTGAAGTTAATGGAATAAAAACGAAAACGAAAACGAAAACTAAACTTTAAAAAGATCCTATAAATAACTGTTCATAGCCCTCGGAGAAAGGAAGTAGCTAACGGTACTAGCATAATTCAAACAATGACATTGAAAAGAAAGATCGAATGATAAGAAAAACCTGAGAAGCTTTAGATGTAGAAGAAGAGACATCTAGAAGTGGTCTAAGCTTTCTCCTTTTCTTGGCCCTTGTTCTAGAAGCTGGTCCTTCAATGGCAGCAGGAGGTTGGCGGTATCGTAAATTGCTGTTAATGAGACTAGAGTTAGAGTTAGTGTTAGTGTTAGTAGTGGAAGTACGGTTAGTTTTAGTAAAAGGTGGCCTGGTTGGTTGCAGACGAGCCTTCCATGCCTCTAAAGCAGAAATTCTGGGGCTCCTCCTGTCTCCTTCCCTCCAAATCCTCCGCATTTGTACTTTTCTGAAAATTCGGCATTTAGTAAAATGTCAAATCATCATGCAAAAGTTAATACTTCAGAACGTTCGAAATCATTCTGTTTTACATCACCATGTCTTCATATCTTTTTCTGCTTTCTTTGCCTTCGCTTACTCCAAAATGACGAAACCAGAAAGAAAATCAGTCTTGAAGAGAAACAAACGAAAGACCCACCTGGACATTCGCACGGACTTGGAAAATAACGATCACCCAGTTGCCATTTTTCTTTTCTGTTCTTCTTTTGCAATAAAAGTTTGTATCTTTTCCCTAACTGAACATAATCAGAATGCAAGGTATAATAGCACAAGACTATGCTTTATACTGACTTAAGTAAATATGCTTTATACTGACTTAAGTAAAGAAGAGGTGGGCACACACAAACAGAGAGTGAAACAGAAGCGAAATGTGAATAATGGAAGGAGGGATGGAAGTAGAGGAGAGAGTGGGTTTAAGTTTAATAACACGCTCAGGAGTTACAGGCTTACAGCTAACAACGTAAGTGTTGTTCCCAAATCAGAGGAGATACGGGAAAACCGAGCTAGGAAAAAGCTTAAAACCAAGATCATGTCTTATCTAGCTTCAAGCCTTAGGAAGCCATTATAAACATACGTTAGACGTGTATGTTCAAAGCTTAGGACATTCATACACTGCAAATCAAACAAGAAAAAGAAGAAGAGGGTATCTCTGAAAATGGAAATGAATAATGATAGGATTAGAGGGTGAGAGAGAGGTGACGAATTTTATTTGGATAATTGTTAATGTTTTGACGTAAAAGACTAAATGCAAACAGAAAGAAACAGAAGGGGACAGATTATCACTAGCTAATCCATTACTACTCTTACTTACTACTACACAGTTATCAGACAGACAGATCATAAACAGACAAGAAAGGAAGAAGAATCAGCTCAAAGATATGTGTCTCTTTCTTCATAGTTTTTTTATTTGGAGGAAGTTCGTTCTTTTATAGAAACCTAAGTCGAACCCAAAGGCCTAATCGGCCTAAGAGAAGAAGATTGGGGAACAGTAAAAGCAGGGCCTCATTGGCCCATCTAAGATGTGATAGGCTAGAGGCCTTTTTTATTATCCAAACGGAAAAACAAAAAGAACATGAAAACAAGTTTTGATTTTTACTTGTTTACATCTTCAAATGCTTGCTTTGGAACATCAAAAGCAATTCCATCTTCCCAGTTTTTACTTTGACTTTTCTGGTAAGTGGATTTTTATCGGCTTCTATGATCAGTTCTGTTTTCGTTTTCTTAATTATTTCATAGTTTGTTATTAGCGTCTTAATCGTTGTTGGGTATTCATGGATTTATTTGGGGTTCCTTTGAATGCTGAAATAAGATTTGAAAGTTCTTTGCTTTATGTTTAATGCTGAATTATGTCCGCTCGAAACATGCTCAATTTCTAAACTTTGGGCTATGTTCATCGTGCTGATCATCTTAACGCCGTCGGAAACTAAGATTTCTATTATTTTCTGGGAATTATTCGATTCCCATTTGTGATATCGGAAGTATCAGGATAATGTTGAGCTCAGAGAGAGTAATTTTGATAGAATTTCTGAAATAAAGTTAGCTCCTTCTAAAATAAAAGATCGTACTCCTCAAGAAATCATTTGTCGCGACATTTTTGAAAGTTTTTTGAAGAGGAACAAAGTTTTTCAATCAAACTTGCATTTTCCCACCTTCTACAGGAAATAGTAATCTATGCTTCTCATGGCTGTGGATTTTTGTGCTGTACTCTTAGCTTTCAGGACCCGTGAGACGGTGAGAGCAGTCCTTTATCTTCCCATGACTCAGAAAAACCAACTCAAATTCAAAGATTTAACTAGTTTATTCTTTTATGTCATTATCCTAATTCAAACTCTCTCTTTCACACTCACATACACTCTCATAAACAGCAAATGCAGCAAATGGTCCAATCCTTTTTTCTTATATACGTGTGGATACCTGCTCATGTGTTTTTATCAAGTATATTTAGGATCTCTATTTGCAGTGCTACTTATCCATATTTTCTTACTGTTAATCTTTGTGCTTTTGAAAACTCACTCTGCTTGTTTTCATTGCTATTCTTTTCAGTTTTCTCCCATGGACACAAACTCGCAAAGAACATCCCAGGTCGTACATTTGCCTGCTACTCACTATCATCTGGGTGGTGATTCACTAGTTGAACATCCAACCCTGACAGAGTTATGCACTCTATGCAGAAGAAGGCTTTCCCCTGATAATGATGATCTTGATGTCGTCAGTATCTGTGGGGACTGTAAATTTTTGCTTCTTGAAGATCTAGGGACTCCCACACGAGATTTTGATCAAAGGAGGTCTCCACGACCAAGAAGAACTAGACATGCCAGCTCTGAGTCAATTGAAGAGCTTTTCTCACGGCAATTATCACATATGATTAATCTGGCTAGGCAGAACCAGTCGCCTCATACTTGGCAGGATAATCAACTCATAGATGATGATGCTTCTGGTACTTCGTTAAGGTATACAAGCTCGCGTACAACTCCAAATGGATCTAGAAGATGGCGGCACCTTCTTTCAGACACTGAAAGTGAAAGCTTTGATTATCTAGATTCTCTCTATGGTGAGAGTGAAATTAGTATCGGTCAGTACAGGCCTTTCAACAGTGAGAATGATACCATTTCATTTAGTGCACATGGAGGGGACTCTGATGCTTCTGTGGACGGGCGTGTTCTCATGGATAGGGAAATGTTGATTCAACCAGATGATGGAAGTGAAGTTGACAGTGATACCGACATTGATCCCATGCATACTGGTTTCAGTCAGTGGAACTCTGATGACCTAGAAGATGATGAAGAAGAGGAAGAAGAAGGTGAATGGGAAGAAGCCGATATTGCCGAAGAGACATATGAATCTGGAGAAGCAGGAGTTCAGCTTCATAATTTTTTGAGTTCTAATCAAAGTGAAGGTAATGACCATGTTAATTGGTATCAGCACCCACACCCTTTTGAATTTGAGGGCTTGAGAAATTGGAGAATCAGGCGTGGTAGACAAGCTTATAACCATGGCATCTTCGAGAATCTGGTGGAATCAGATTTTCTGGTGCACAGACGGAATTCTGGAGATTATCTTGATGCAACAGGCTTTGAGGAATTGCTTGAAAATCTTGCAGGGATAGATAACTCAAGAAGAGGAGCACCTCCTGCAGCTGTATCTGTTGTGAAAAGTTTGCCTCGAATTATCATTGATGAGAAGCATGAGAAGTGTGATAATCTAGCCTGTGCAATTTGCAAAGATGTTTTATTAGTTGGCACTGAAGTTAATCAACTACCCTGCCTTCATCTGTACCATCCATTTTGTATCTTGCAATGGTTGAGGGCACGAAATTCATGTCCTCTCTGCCGGTATGAGCTTCCTACGGATGATAAAGATTATGATGAGCAGAAGCGACGCATTAGGGAGAGATTGAGGATAAGTGACATTCGGCAGCAGGATGTGCGTGCAGACACTTCAGCTGATGCCTCAGACAGAGCTCAAACACTTCCAGCTCATGAAATTGTTCAAGTTGGGGTTGAGCAAGCAGATGTTCTTGACATGGGCATAGACTCAAGTAGCATTGGAAGCGAGGGTCGGAGTAGATGGTTTCTCCTTGCTGCTGCACCAATTGTTGGTCTTGTTGGATTTGTACTTGTGCTATGGTTAGGGAAGTCTGAAAAAAGAGAATTAATAGGTCACAGCTTCGCAGAGAGAGGCATGCATCAAATTCAAGTTCCTGCCACTTCTCTGCCCAATCAGAGGGATAGCAGAGGCAAGAAATGGTGGTCAATTTTCGAATGGTTCTCTAGGTAGGAAGACTGAAGGCCTTTTAGCTTAAAATTACTATGTGTTGATTTTAAAATCTTATCACAACTTGGTGAATATGCCTGTCATTTGCAGTTTTAAATCTAATGTATTGAGTTTGGTTTTGAAACAAGGTTTTCTCACATCAGATTTCCAGTATTTTCTTAGGTAAAATTCATGCTTTTACATACGACAGATTGCAGAACTTTTCTTCTCACATAAACATCAATTTTTGAGCTGACCCCAAGGCAGGCACCTCTCATCAAGGACATTCCTAGGCTGTCTTGCTAAAACAATTTAGTTTTCATGCCAGGTGAGCCAGTTCTGAGATGTGAACATCAAACGAAAATATGACAAGATTCATTGATGTATGTTGTTGTGGTCGTGGTTGACTCTTGTTAGGTTCGACGTGAAAGTGGCTACACCCAAAACAGACGCCATTATCCTTATAAGTTGATTGTTAAAGTTGGTCTGAATGTTATTAGATGTGCTATAAACAAAGATGCCTTTTATCACATAATGTATACTACAAAGAAATCTGAAATTCTCCGGTAATATTTATCTGCAAATGCTCACAAAATTTCTGGAGCATTTTCCAGAGCTCTAAGCATAAGCCAAGAAAGTTGATTTTGCATTAGCAACTGATTTAATCCATAGCCTCTCTCATCTGTCTCTCTCATCTGGGGAAGAGAACTCTTTTACTAGTGCTAGTATGTCTAGCTATTGACAAAGATCAAAAAGGAATGAATTGCTATGAATACGGAAGGTTCATGTCGGCATGAACTTGCTGCACTTCTAGAAGAGTATGTTGAGATAGAGCACAATCCATCCAGCCATTGAGAAGATTGCAAAAATATGAACCCAGAACAGGACAGCTGCAGCCTCCCTTCCACACCCTCGGAGATTAGCAACAGCACCTAGATTCAGGTAAACATCATGTTAAGAGGAATGAATGTTTTGTTATGTTAAACTAGTCTCTTCAATTGATAATCCTTGTTCTTGGATGATGGAGTATAAAGGTGATACATTCATAGTATGTGAAAAGCGGAATTCATGGTTTGACAGAAAGGAAAATCTCTGGCCTATGCTGTTCCTTCATATTGCTGCTTACATGCATACAAAAATCATGAATCTAAAATGTTTACTCAGGTCAATGATACAACCCAAAAACAACACGGAGGATCCTCCAATAAGCATTTTTCATGAAAAAAGATGTTTGATGGCTTCTTATGTTAATCATTTCGCCTGAACATGCATCGAGAATGTATAGAACTGTGAAGCATATTACCAGAAAGGATAGATGTAGGCATTGTGTGCTGAAGTAGGAGGACAAACCGAAACATCTTATCATCAGCAGGAAGGAAGCCAAGCTTATCAGCTAACGTTACTATACCAAGTCCAGCTGGAGGCACCAAAACTAGTCGACCAAAAATAATAGCAACAGTTGTCCGTAAACCAAGCTTAGAACTTCCTGGACCTGCAAGAAAGTTCAGTAAGACCTAGTAACATGATAAGTAT
>JAOSBL010000004.1:29659549-29672267 GCA_027568915.1 Erythroxylum roraimae
CTTCTCATGTAAGCCTCTCTTATTTCTTCTCTCTTTTATACTCTCATTAAAGCCACAAAGTCCAAAATGCCCTTACTTATTAGCCTTGCCAATTAATAACTCAAGTGACATGCCCAATTTGTCCTTAATGAAACTTACCACTTCTAACACATTAATTTTCAATCTCATGCCACCTAACCTCATTAACACTACCATGCTAATTAATCCCAACACAATTTAATCTATTAAGACCCCAAAATCATCTAATCATGCTTAATCAAATTAAAAAAAAATTTAGGGGCCAACCCTACGTCTGTTTGAGCATCTTGAACTTTCACAAGTTCAATTTTGCTCTCACTGTCTTCTTTTAGAAGAAACTCTTTCTCTAAAAAGACAACATATTTTGAAACAAACACTTTTTATTCCAAAATATTTTAGAACTGATATCCTATCGTTTCTTTAGGATATCCTACAAACAGACACTTATCAAATTTAGCTTCTAGCTTATCTAACTGAATTTGTTTCACATAAGTCGGACAACCCCAAACTTTCATGTGAGAAAGATAGGGCTTGTTAGTCCATATATCATATGGAGTAACATCAGCTAACTTTGAAGGAACTCTGTTTAACACATAAACAGTAGTCTTGAGTGCATATTACTAAAAGAATTTTGGCAGATCTGCTAAGCCCATCATTGACCTCACCATGCCCAACAAGGTTCAGTTTCTCCTTCCTACCATACCATTGTGTTGCGGTGTGTAAGTTGGAGTCATTGGGATACTATCCCATTATCTTTGAGATAATTTAGAAACTTTTGGCTTAAGTATTCACCACCTCGATCTGATTGAAGTGTTTTAATACTTCTACAGAGCTGTTTCTCTACTTCATTTTTGAATTCTTTAAACTTTTCAAAAACCTCATATTTGTATCTTATAAGATACACATACCCATATCGTGAATAATAGTTGATAAAGGTAATCAAGTATATGAAACCACCTTTGGCATATATGGATATCAGACCATATACATCTGAATGTATTAAGTATAATAGCCCAGTAGTTCGTTCACCCTTTCCTTTAAAGGGTAACTTTGTCATCTTGCCTAATAAGCAAGATTCATATGTGTCATGTGAGTTAAAATCAAATGACCCTAAACTACCACATATGAGTAGTTTAGTCATACATCTGTCACTTATATGGCTAAGGAGACAATGCCATAAGTACGATGATTTCACATTATCTCGTTTTTATCTTTTATTGTTATTGATATTTAAAACTGGATTGGATATATATAATATGTATATCCCATTACATAATGTACTCATAGCATAAAGCATTCCATTCAAACTAATAAAATAATCATTGTTACTAAAATTTAAATAGAAACTAGCTTTATTAAGACTAGAAACCCAAATAATATTCTTAGTCAATATAGGTACATAAAAACAATCATCCAATTCTATTACAAGCCCACTAGGGAGTGTCAATACATAAGTTCCTACTGCTAATGCAACAACTCTTGTTCTATTGCCCACGCGTATGTTTGACTCTCCCTTATTGAGTTGTCTACCGTTCCTAAGGCTCTACATATCAGTACATATGTATGAGCCACATCTGGTATCCAATACCTATATGTTATTATTAGAAACTATTTTAATATCAATAACAAACATAACTGAAGTAGATGGGGGCATCTGATGCCTTCTTCTACTTTAGTGACTCTAGATAGACCTTACAGTTCCTCTTCCAATGACCATCCTCACCACTATAAAAGCATGTTCCCTTAAGGACAATCTCCTTAGCTTTCTTCTTGGCTACACCTCCCTTAGGCCTTATGGTCTTCTTCTTCTTTTGGTTCTTCTTCCTCGAACTAGAAGAGTCCACTAGCATCCGTATTCAAACACTTATAACCCTAGTTAGAGAAACCACCCCAGTTTTTCATGGAAGATCAACAATCCACTAGTACAGCCACAACCACAATAACAAAATTTTCAGAGGCCAAATTATAACCAAGGGCAGTCCTCACTTTAGAACCTACCAAGCAAGCTTTCTTTGGAGGAAAGCCTGAATGCGTTTATTCAGGTCATAACTTAAAATCAAGAGACGAACAATAAGAGGTTTGATTCTTTGGAGGCATTTGTGAAGAGGATTGAGATCTAAGTAGGGCAACTCGCTATATAAATGCACAACAATCAAAAAGGAAAGTTGCCCAATCTACCCGAGCAAGCCCAAGCAGTCACTATTCTGAGAAGTGGTAAGGTGATTGCTAATCATGTTGAGATCCCTTCTAATCTTTTTGGTGTAGGTAATCAAGAGAAGGAGAGCCTCACCAATGAAAAAGGTGAGCAGAATGAAGAAAAAATGGGCACGACAACTTTCAAGTCACATTTAGAAAGGTGAAAAACTGGAGCATTCAACTGACTGCAATGAAGAACCAAGTGTAGGGTTTTAATTATGCATCACATGCATCACAAATTAGAACATACATAGCGGAAAATAAAATGAAACTAAAAAAATACAGAATCAAACATGCGCCATTTAGACGTAGTAAATCAAAACATAAACAAGACGTGTGTACCTTTCCTAATGATCTCCATCGTTCTTTAATCTCTTTACCACATCGAGTTGTCATAAAACACGACAACCAAGCTAGATCGTTTCTAACATAGTCCACACGAAGATAGGAAAAAGAAACCTCCAAGGAAATGGCAGAACACACACAAAAGTTCTAGCTATTAATGTGTGTTCTTGAGAGAATGTTTATAGAGAGTAAGAGAAGATGAAAAACACTTTACCAAAAGTCTCTCTATTTTCACACAACTCTTGCACAAAAATTGTTTTTTTCACACCCTTTGACCTTCCTCTAACCTCCAACATCAATAGAAAGAGTTAATAGGGATTAAATGGCCATTGATCCCACTTAATATGCATGAAAACGTTCACCCGTAATTTTGTCATCTTGTTTATTAAAGGGTAATTTTATCATCTTACCTAATAAGCAAGATTCACATGTGTCATATAATTCACAATCAAATGACCCTAAACTACCACACTTGTGTAGCTTAGTCATGCATCTCTCATATCTTGGATCCCCGTCCAAAACCATTTTACTCATTCTTCGCATCTCCAATGCGTGTGACCCATTAGGTTCTCGGTTATGTTGGCAACTTGAATTAACACTTAATTCAAGCAAGCCATGAGTGGTATCTAGCAACATATCATGACCTGCAATTGATAGAAAAGTTAGTGATTTGACTACAAACTCTTCCATAGACAATGTTCCCGTGTAATTTGTCCTTTCACCATCTATACCCTACTTGGTTCAAAGTTTGGTTAAATTGTTAACTTCCATTAAATTGACCACGACAGACCTATCCCAAGTGATGTTATTTCTTATCCTCGAGGCTCATTACTCAATTGGATATGTCACTGAAGATTATCTTCATGACAATTCCACTCTAGCCAGAGATCCTCGAGTAATGACCTCGACAAAAGGTTGTGGGTATCATCTCCTTCTATCAGAAGTGGTGAATCCTTTATTGGTTACTCAATTACCTTCAAATACTTCAAGTTGTACCTAATTACCACCCTTTGAGCAACCTCTGAGAGGCAACAAGGAATGGAGTCAAAGTATAGGATCAGTATCCAAGATATCCTTAAGCTCCTCAAGTTGTGTGAATGATTGTACCTAAAAAATCTTTTCATTAAAGTTGTTGTTTTTATTTCCTTACTTGGTTTATAAAAGCACGATCTCTCTATTATTGTAATCAAAACCGTATTAGAACCTTATTTTTTGAAAAATAAATTTGGATAAATAGAATTAATATGTAACATAAAACGTTAGGAGAAGAATGATAAGTGTAAATTGCATCATGTTTTAAGGCATAGTTTGATATGTGTTTAGATGTTAATTCAATCATTTAATATGTGTTTAGGTTAGAATTGTGTTAGTTTGTTAATTATTTATGTTTTAAGTGTTTTATGGGTTAGCACAAGTCTTTGAGCTTAAATATTATGTTTTTGAGGTACCTTGATGTGTTGGTATGTCAAGCCACGATCGTGACAGAAGCACCAGATTTGGCCCACGATCGTGGTCTATATGTCACGATCGTGACAGAAGTCTAAGAAATGGCCCACGATCATGGCCTGTAGGGCCATGGTCGTGGCTTGCGTCGAGCAAACACATAGACACTCACAAACGTCAAGTTTTGAGGGATTTTTTAGACCTTTTGGAGCCCAAAAAATCCTAGGGTGTTTTAGAACATAAGAGGATATAAAAAGAATAAAGAGGCAGAGAAACGAGCTTTTTGCATCAGCCACCTTAAGAAACCTTATAGAGAAATCATCGAGAGATAGAGGAAGAGAAGAAGGAAGAGAGAAGAGGAGAAGAAGCTGACTTGATGTACTTCCTGGATAAGGAGGTTTCTCGACGTCGCAGCGTTCCATCGTCCATTTTATATTGTATTTCCTGTTCTTTTCATTTTTATTATTGTATAGAATTGGATTAAATAGTTGATGATAGGATCTAGAATGTCGAGGATGTTCTAAACTCACCTTCGAAATTTATTCTTGAATTAATGAGAATCTGATTGTTTATGTGTTTATTGGATATTTTTGTGATTTGATTCTGTGATTGCATAATTCAATAATAAACTAAGAGGGTGAATCGAGTAAAAACCGATTAAATTGAACTAACGAGAGTTAAGTAATTTAATAGAAACCAAAATTGAATCAAATCGAGAATTTGTGCGAAGAGAGATCTTGTATAGGTTTCAATAGTTTATTAGAGAACTTCAGAACTAATTAGGGTTTTAGATAGGTTGCCAATTGAGAGATTGTAACCCCCATAATCTGATTAGGGTTTATGATTTAAGATTAATGGTTATAACTCGAGAGAGAGTAATCAACCTTAGGATAGTCTAGAACCAACAATCCAATCATTCATAATTAATTAGGTTAGCATTAAGGATAGGTAAAATTCTCTTTCTTTCAATTGATAATTTCCTTCGGTTGATTGTTGGGTGTGTTGCAAATTGCTTAATAATTAGCATTTTTGTGTTTGATTCTTAATTTGATTTATTGAATTAAATTCTCGTATTAGTTTCGTTGCATCTTGAATTTTTGCTATTTGTTTCTGACCTTATATTTAGGATTAGATTAGTTCCCTCCTCGTGGGATCGACACCTTTGGTACTATGCCAATGAACCATACGCTTGCAAATTATCGAGGGTTAATAATTAAAACTTACACAAAACCAAACCTCAATTAAAGAACTGTCCTACAACCAAGGCATTAAAACAATCACCCTGGAAGTATTAAACGACAACATAAACAACCCCCCAATGGTAAGCCAAAACGACATCACATGTAAAGGATGACAACGTGTAAAAAATAAAAAAGTAGCCTAACGATTCTAGAAACAAAAGGGGAAAAGTTCTCTCCCCCTATCTGCGCATCGAGACTACTCATTACCCAATTAGGGTTGAGCGATTAGATGATTGCCAAGGTAAGAGATTATAAAGATGCAACTCTTCTTCTTCCACCTATTTTAATTGATGTTCCTTGTTTTTTAGGTCAAGTTGATTGCTTGAGAAACTGACAGATGGTCTACATACTATGTCAGGTTACGCAGTCAGGTATGTGCCAAAAATCCTACCGTCTCTCTGGCTTTCTAGTTTTTATTCTCTTCAGACTAGTTTTATTTCCCAATAAGTAATTTGTTCCCTGACTATCTGAAAAAGTAAACGTAGTACTGCTTCCTTGGAATGTTCCTTATTTTGGAACTTCCAACACCTTCTTCTTCCAAAGTTGAGAAGAAGTTTGTGCTACAGAAAGTGTGTTGATTAGATCCATAAGCAGATAAGAGGGCTCATACCATGAGAATAGTTCTCTAATCCTATTCCAAATAGTATTGAAAAAAGGGCAAAGAAAGAAGAGATGATCTCTTATTTCTAGGGCTTCTTTACATAAACTATAAGTCACATCCAGATTTAGCAAGAATTGTAACTTGTCCATAGTTGCAGTCTTATTTTTAACCATTAGCCATAGTAGGAAAGCAGCACTAGGTTGAAGAAATTTGCTCCAAATAACTAGAAACTGGGGAACAACATGTTCTGAACTGTGTATCCATCTCCTACAGAGCCTACTAGAAAATCTCTCAATAGGAAGTCCAACCCAAAGAATTGTCTTGGGTGTTAGGAAAGATTAGGAGAGTAAGAAGGCTTTAGTTATTGAACTTCTGTAGGAAAGTGAATCCACTCAATATCATTTATTGGAACAACAACCTTAGTCTTGTAATCAAAAATTAAAAAAGCTATTACCACATTGGAATTATGGGAAAGGGGACCATACTTAGTCCAGTTATCATCCCATAAGAAAGCAGTCTTTCCATTCCCAACTTTACAAGAAACCTTATTTGCTATTTCTTCTCTTTTCTTTAAAAGTTGGTTGAGCAACCAAGAGAAGGAGGATCTAAGTAAAAGGGACCATAGGCTATTCCCTTTTAGAAAATAGTTGTGAAGCCATCTTATCCACATTGAATGCTTGTCTTGAAGCACTCTCCAAATTCTTTTAATTAGGAAATTATTGTTGGCTACTCTTATAAAAATGGTCCTTAACCCTCCCTTCTCCTTGGGTTTACACACATCTGCCCATGTGACCTTTGGAAAACTCGAATTCCCATTTTCTTTGCCCTATAAAAAGTCTCTTATCATTTTCGCCACTGATGTAATCAATTTCTTAGACAAAGGAAAATGTGTGCTCCAATATAAGTGAATAATACAGATTTAAGAAGTTGAACTCTACCTCTAAATGAAAGAAATCTATTAGCCTAGTTGTTGATTCTCCTCTGTATTCATTCAATAAGAGGAAGGCATTCATTGAAGGATAGCCTTCTGGTAGTAATAGGCAAACCCAGATAATGCAATGGTAGGATTTTCCTATTCATGCCAGTTAAAGAGGGAAATGATGTCCGAGAGAAATTCTGTTGTTAATGAGAGAACAAAATGGATTTTATTAAGATTAACCTTAAGCCTAAACATGTCAGAAAACTTATTAAAGAGTATACATTAATAACTTAACCGATTCAAGATGAGCTTTAGAGAACAAAACAATATCATCCGTTAAATAGAGATGAGTAAGAGAAATTCTTCTGCATTTGGAATGATACTTGAATTTGGGATTATAAGAGACTCTGGTCTTAATCAATTAGGATAGCACTTCCATACATAAAATAAAAAGATAAAGAGACAAAGGATCTCCCTGTCTAATGCCTCTCTTCCCCTTAATAATTCCAGACGGGGTACCCTTAATTAAGGCACAATAAGTTATGGTGGACATACAAGCCTTAATCCAGTTGATAAAAAATTAGGGAAATTGAAAGCCTTAAGAACCTTAAAGAGGAAAGGCAAACTAATGCAGTCAAAAGCTTTATTAAAGTCAATCTTAATTGCACAATTCAGGGGGGAGCTCCTTCTGGTATAACTTTTTAGAAGTTCTTGAGCAATAAGAATGTTGTAACCAATGCTTCTATCCTTCATAAATGCATTCTGATTCTCATTGATATTGAGATTAAGAACACTCTTCAATCTGTTTGCCAATATTTTAGCTATAATTTTTTAGATGAAATTTGTACATGCAATTGGCCTGAAATCACCAAAAGTAGAGGGGTTAGAGATTTTACAAATTAAGCAGAGAAAAGTTTTATTAAATTCCTTTACCATGATCCCCTTGTCAAAAAACTCATGAATAGCCCCTTTAACCATAGGTCCAATAATAGACCAAGTCTTTTGAAAGAAGAAACCATTTAGTCCACCAAGCTAGGGGCTTTCATTCCATTCATAGCAAAGACAGTAGCATTGATTCCATCATCAGAAATAGGTTCCACCAACTCCCGAGAAGCTTCCTTAGAGATCCTGCTGGGAATAATAGATTGAAGAGAGTCCATAGAGGAAGAAGAAGAGTCTATATCTGATCTCAAGAGCCCCTATAGAAATTGACAGCCTCCTTCAAAATATTTTATTGTTCAGTTAGGATTCTCCCATTCGCACTAGTAATATAACAAATTTTATTGACATTTCTCCTATCTGATAGGGAAGTGAAAAAGAACTTAGAAGCTATGTCCCCTTCCTTAAGCCAACTTACCCTAGACCTTTGTTGGATCAAAGAAGAATGTTCTTAAACAACTTTTAGAAAGATTTCCTTGAATAGCTTTTATAAAGATTTCCAACTCCAACTTTTCCTTCATAATAAGATCATAATCTCTAGGGTTGAGAGAAAGTAAAGATTGGGTTGCTAATAATCGTTCCTTAGCAATATCAATTGTTGTTTGTGTGCTTGGTGAATATAAGGATTTCAACTTCTTCAATTCAGTTTTGATAGCTTTAAGTTTCTGACAACAATCTGGATCTGAAGACTTGGGTAGTTAAGCCCTTCTGAACAACATCAAAAAACCTTTCACATTGACAAGGTAGTTACTAAATCTAAAGGGATGATGAGTGAAAGATTTCTGGAAAAGCCCATCAATCATAATCAGAATATGATCTGAAAAGAGAGGACCCAAGAATGTAGCCTTACTATGTGCAAATTGTAAGAGCCAATCTCCATTGACTAGAGCTCTGTCTAGTTTTTTCTGAATATTCCAATCATTATATTGTTTGTTACTCCAAGTAAAGAAATGCCCTTCTTATTTAAGATTAGTAACACCCAAATGCTCTACACAAAGCATTAGATCATCATTGCAATTCCTTACACTATAATTTATCTCTGCTTCTGTTCGATAGATAGTAGAATTGAAATCACCAACTATGATGCTTGGATGTGAAAAGGTATTTTGGATGTTGCGCAGTGAAGACCATAAACTACTCCTTTGGAAACTTGTATTAAATCCATAGACAAAAGAGGAATGAAATGTAACTCTTTCCATTATAAAGTGAACCTTTAGATGCATCATTTACTCATTAGAAACCTTCAAAACTCTCATTATAACTAATAACAATTTTGCTATAATGATGGTGGTGATGATTGGAAAGAAAAGTCCAACAAAGACCTAAAATATTCACCTTATTCATAGTCTAAGATCTTTTTTTGGTTTCAAGAAAAACTATGATAAGAGGTTTAATCCTCCAGACAAAATCCCTCAAAGCATATAGCTTTTCCAGGTTATTAATACCATGTACATTCCATATTAGAACTATCATATAGGTAAAATTTTACCTTTGGCAGAGATTTCTTGCTAGTGACATTTTGAAAATCATCCAATTCAATATCACCAGTCTCCATAATTGAAGGATTATTAGAAGAATTAGTAGAAGAGGATGTAGCTTCCTCTTTATCTAAAGAGTTCATTCTGCACAAGTAGGGATGGTAGGAGCTTTTGATATGTGTAAATCAGTCTGTTCTAGGTTAGTCTTTTCCCTAGAAATTAGTAGATTGTCTTCAATGCTTGCACAGTTATGCTCAGCAACATTAATGTCAGAAATACCATGACTACCCATGTCTCCTTCAGCCATCAATTTGGACTATAAAATGGATTCATTAACATTCCCTCTATAAGTCCAAGCTTCCTCAGGTTTGTTTGATTCTTCCTGAAAGTGTGTAGAGGTATCAATCCCTAAAAGTTCTTGTTACCCACCAGTTTGGAATTTCCTCCCTATAGGCTGCCACACTTTGGTAGAGTTACAAGGTTTCCAAGGGAAAGTAATAGCTATTTCCTTCTTCTCTAATTCCCCATTATCCCCTAGGCACATAATATAGAGAGTCTCCGGAAGAAAGGTGGATTTCTGAATCTCTACACATATTTTTGCATAATCGATCCTCTCTATAGAAGTTGTTGTAAGTCCATACATAATATTTTTCCAATTGAGCTAGCAAGATAGTTATGCCCCTCAATGGTCCATAGTTATAATAGGAGATTGTGAAAATTCACCCAAGAAGGAAAAGTGTCCATTTGACTTCGATCCATTTCCGTCAGTGTTTTTAATTTCGTACCCTACCGACTGGTACCTGCTGAAAGGTACCGTACCGATCGAAAAGTGGTACAAAAGCCTTCTTAGGTACCGATCTTCGTATAGGGGCTTTTTTTGCAAAAAATCATAACTTTTAACAAAAATTTACAAAAAAATACCCCCAAGTGTTTCTGCCTTCCTCCCTTTGTATAATCAAATATATTTATTTATTTATATTAAATATGGTGATTATAATTGTTAATAATATATTTTTTATATTAATTTAACAACACAAAATTGTCTCATAAAAGTATTGTTAATTAAATATATTTAAAAAATAAAAACCATTAGTAAATCAATTAAGTTTCATAATATTTTTATAAAACACTACAAGAAAATAACACATTCTGACGAAAAATTACCGACGAAAAATATTCCGTAGTAAATTAGTGACGGGAATTGATTTTTCGTCGGTAAATTTGTCAAAAAATATGTTTTTTCCAACCGCCAAAATATCTGTCGATAAACGTGGAGGAAAATTATCCCTGAATTTTTCTAACAGAATATAACGATGGAATAGTAAAGTCTATCATAAAAATAGGCGACAATGGTTGGCAGGAAAAATAAGCATCTAAATTACTGACAGAACTAGATTTTCGTCAGTAAAATATCGAAGAAACTGTTGTTTTGTCGGTAACTGTCAAATTTTTCATAAATTAAAACGACGTCGTTTGGTTTTATTCCAAACGACGTCGTTTTGATCACCCATTTAAGCTACCTGAAACCCCCTTCTCCCTCTCCTTTGTTATTTTCTCTCTTCTTCCCTACATCAACGTTGTCGGTCCCTCTTCCTCCCAAGTATCCATTGTCAATTTTTGTTTGCTTTGGTCCATTGTGCATCATTTTCAGGTAAATTTGCTCTTGGGTTTATTTTGCCTCCAAAACTGTCGTTGTTAAATGGTTATATATAGGAACGTGGGTAGGTGGGTTTTGTTTTAATGGATTATGGGGTATTATGCGCTTTTACCTAATGTGGTTGGTTTATTTGTTGTTCGAATGTGTTTTTGTTGGTAATTAATGAAAAAATGTGGTGGTTTTGTTATTAGTTAGAGATAATTCGGGTTGCCTATGAATTGTTCAATTAAATGTCTCTTAGGGATGTTGGTGAGACTTGATTAATGCCTAAACTTGGTTAATGTCTTGGAATCTAAAGAAAATGCCTAAAGTAGTTACATAAGACTTGAAATGGAAAATGAACAATTATATGGAAGGTCCTTTGAAACTAGAACTAGTCATCGTAATTAGGATTAGCAATATGACTCGAGCTTAGCCTAAAGTCAATTTAAAGGAGTTAATATAGAAAAAGGGATAGAATTTTATATAATAGAATGAAATTGGACAAGTATATGGAAGGTAATATTTGTGAAACAATTAATTAGCATTTTTACGTATTAATTATAGGTTTCACAATCTAATTTGGAATTCACGAGTTTAATCAATTTTAATTAATCTAATTTAGAATTCACGAGTTATAATTTATTATGGATTAAATCCTTATATTAACTTTAAGAAAACTTTTAAGTTTAAAATTCACAAATAATATTTGTTAATTTAAGAAAATTTTCTAATATTCTCTTCTTTAAACAATATTATTTACTACTGGTTTTGAAAACTAAACAAATTGTATTATGAAAACATTTAGTATAAAAAATTTATTGACACATTTTTTGAAAAATAATTTGGTTCAAAGGTAACTCATTACCCATCATTTAGTTTAGTAAAAAATTTTGGTACCAAAAATTACCATAAGCGATGTCAACATGCTACATAGTTCTAATATAATCACATATATCTAATAACTTTATCGATATAAATGGGAATATGAAAAGTTGGTAACATAGGGCGGTACCTTTGATCTGATTGTAGCATTTATTAATGCCTTTTTCAATTTCTTTCATTTTTATGCTAAACTACAAAAGAAAAATCTTTTATAAGATACATCCCTTACATTTTTATATGTCTAAAAAGACTTCTTGGTATCTCGAGATACCTTTATATGTCATAAGCCATAAAAGGTCTCATATTAAATTTAAACATGCCTATAAGCCTATTTTGATCTAATTGCTTAAATTTAAACATCCTACTCTCATTGAGCAAGAGAAACATGCTCTCTCCACCTATCTTCAGGCTGTCCAAAATCACTCTTCCCTTTTGCAGCAGTGTGCTCGGGTGAATTGGCTACAGGATGGGGACCGAAGCACCCAATTTTTCTTTCACTCTATTCTTGCCAGGAAAAACTGCAACAAAATCTATACTATCTCTTCCCCTACTGGCAGTCTTCTCATGGATCCATAGGAAATACATGATGAAGCCTTCAGATTTTTTAGTTCTTCCCTTGGCACAGCAGCCTCAGCACATGTCTCCCTTGGAGAGCTACAACAACTCAACCTACCACAAGTCTCTCCTTCAGCCTTTACTCTCTTAACCAGGCCAGTAGATGATGATGAAATTGACAACTGTGTTTTTGTTATGAATGGAAAGAAGGCTCCAGGTCCTGAAGGCTTTAATGGTTTCTTCTACCAACATTCGTGGAATATCATTGGTGGTTTTGTCAAGGAAGCTATACATGAGTTATTTAGGAATGGCATTCTTCTCAAGGAACTCAATAAAACTTTTATATGCTTGATTCCCAAAGGAGCAAATCCAAAGAGCTTCGCAAACTACCGTCCCATTTCTTGTACCAATTTTCTTTACAAGGTGATATCGAAAATACTGGCTGCACGATTAAAAGAAGCT
>JAOSBL010000004.1:29672367-29695792 GCA_027568915.1 Erythroxylum roraimae
GGAAGGGGGGCTGACAATCTCATGATTGGTTGTCAGCTAACCGAATTTGTGATTCCTAATAGATTCTTAGTATAAAGAAGCAACAGACACGAGGAGAGAGGCATTACGTATATTGTTGAGTGTGTGAGCCATAGGCTAGAGGTGTTGGTCCTCGAAATCCAATTTTGTCATTTTCATTCAGCTAAAGAATCAATACAAACATACAGATTTTTCCTTACCTTGTTCTGGAACTTATCAGATTGGTGAGAAAAGTCCAACAAGGACCTAAAATATTCACCTTTATTCATATTTTTAGATCTTATTTTGGTTTCAAACAAAACTACGATAAGAGGATTAATCCTCCAGGCAAAATCCCTCAAAGCATATAGCCTTTCTAGGCTGTTAATACCACGTACATTCCATCCTAGAATTGTTGTAAGGGTAAATTTTTACCTTTGACACCCTTCTTCCTCCCACTTCTTAGAGATTTCTTCCTAGTGACATTTTGAAAATCATTCAATTCAGTATCACCAGTCTCCATAATTGGAGGATTATTAGAAGAATTAGTAGAAGAGGACGTAACTTCCTCTTTATCTAAAGAGTTCATTCTGCACAAATAAGGTTGTATAGGAGCTTCTAATACATGTGAACCAGTCTGTTCTAGGTTAGTCTTCTCCCTAGCAATTGGCAGATTGCCTTCAATGCTTGCGCAGTTATGCTCAGCAACATTAGTGTCAACAATACCATGACTTCCTATGTCTCCTTCGGCCATCAATTTGGATTATAGAATGGATTCATTAACATTCCCTCTACGAGCCGAAGTTTCCTTAGGTTTGTTTAATTCTTCCTGACAGTGTATAAAGGAATCAATCCCCAAAAGTTCTTGTTGCCCACTAGTTTGAAATTTCCTCCCTGTAGGCTGCCGCACTTTGGTAAAGTTATTAGGTTTTCAAAGGAAAGCAATAACTATTTCCTTCTTCTCTAATTCCCCATTATCCCCTAGGCATATAACATAAAGAGTATCCAGAAGAAAGGGGGATTTTTGAATCTCTATACATATTTTTGCATAACCGATTCTCTTTATAGAAGTTGTTTGTGAGTTCATACATAATGGTTTTCCCAAATGAGCTAGCAAGATAGCTAAGGTCCTCAATGGTCTATAGTTCTAATGGGAGATTGTGAAAATTCATCCAAAAAGGAAAAATGTCCACTTTACTTTGATTCGTTTCCATACATGGCTGCCATTTTTCTAGGAAGAGGTGTTGCTTTCCTATATGCCAAAGCCCTTGCTCAATGATGTCATTTAACTACTTTTCATCTGAAAATTTAAACAAGATAGTCCCATCCTCACACAATAATACCTTGTCCAGTCCCTTCTTACTCCATTTAGATTTCGCCCATGCATTAATCACTAGAAAAGCTGGCATTTTGCTCCAAAAGAAACCACGTAAAGCAAAGGACCACACCTTAGCTCCTGCCTTGAGAAGTTCCACTGGAGGACTGATGATACCATCAGTGACAACATTATGAAAATGCTTAAGAGAAACTTTTCCAGGTATAGAGAATAACTTGTTTTTCCATGTACTCATAGGTTGTTTATCTTCCATGTTTTCATTTGTTTTTTGGTATTTAATAACACAATTGGATTTGCATAGATATCGAGATTTGGAGAACAGATTCTCTAAGGATAAAGCAGGGTAGGCTTCTCCAAATGAAGAAGATTCCCCTATTTCCTTGGTTACCTACAAGGCCTTGGTGAGGCCCTCCATAAGGGGTAAAAAACGGGAGCAAAAGAAATATCAAGGCAGAAGCAAACCATGACGCGGGAAAAAAAACCAAAAAAGGAAAGTGCAGAAGGTTGAAAGGTAAATTAGCTAGGGATAAATTAGAGGGTAAAAGTTTTAATATAATTATTAAGAGTTTGGATCTTAAATTGTAAAAGTTATTTATAAATTAAGATAATGTAAGTTTCCATGAAAATAATTATGTAAATATTTTAATAATATTATAAGAATAAATAATAGTTTAGTTATTTTTATTTAAGTGATGAAATATACTTATGATAAAAAGCAATGGATCATATGATATGGTACTCTTAATATACTTATGTGTAAACGAGAAAGACTAAAATAAAATGGACAAATAATAGATTAACCCAATTTCGTTGCGATGTTATAACGCTCTTAATGTACTTATTATGTAAATGAGAAGGACTCAAACAAAATGGGCAAAGTAACACGTTAACCCAATTTGCTATTAAAGTATGTTAAACAATGTATTATTAACGGTCAATGTCATACATTTATAGTTAAAAAATATGAATTATACCTATTTGATTAATTTTAAAATTATAAAAAACTAACTTAAAAATACAATTTATACTTTTTTTTAATATAATTTCAAATATGGCAGCATCTTCACTCAAATTAGAAAAATACAATGACAACAATATCAATCATTTAACATTTTACCTAAAAAATTTAAAGTTTTCAATTTGAATTTAAACAAAGTTATCTATGATTTGTCATTATACCGCACACTAAATATAAAACAATCGGATTGAGTGATTGGTAAGTGATAATCTATGATCGTGGATCCTACAAATTAATAAAACAAATTTATTATATTTAATAGAAATAGTGATTATGGATGATTAAGTATGATGATGGGCTCAATTCGATTGGCTTGGATCTTGAAAGTATCGGATTCGAATTTAATTTAAGGTTGGAACAGATAAAGCAATCAGGTCAGGTCATTCAAGTTTGTTGGATCCACCTCCGATCAAACCGAACACACGGGATTCATTCCAACCAGTAATTTTCATATAAATTTTTTATTGGAAAAGAAATTTTTGTAGTAAGAATTAAGGAAGGAAAAATTAGCGAAAATTGGAGGAATAAAACTGAAATAAAAATAAAAATAAAAATAAAAGATTTTTAATTTCAAAAATTTAAGATAAAATATAAAATAGTAAAAAATTTATATTATAATATATTATAAATTCTTCGTCTAAATAATATTATATTATAAATCTTTTTTAAATAATAATTTCCTAATATTACATTATTTCTTATAAACTTCTTCTATTAAAAATTAAATTTTGTGGATGGAATGGAAATAGGACAAAGATAATGGAAATCACGAAAGAATAGAAATGATGGAGGAGGAAGTTGCAGAGGAGACGACGGCGACGACGAAGAAGGTGAGAGAGATGGAGGAAAGAGTAACGGAGGCTATAGTAAAGATGAGTAGTAGTAGCAGCAGCAGTATGAGTAGAAGGGAAGAGGAAGCGGGATTGATGACGTCGTGGGCTATGGAAGTCGGAAAATCCATGGTTTCACTGGGATTCAACCTTCCGAGTCCCGAGTTGGCTCAACTACTGGTCTCCAATCTCTGCTTCCGAAACAACCATCCTTCCCTCTGGAAATTTCTTCAGTTTTCTCTCTCTTCCCGCCTTATCTCTCCCCTCCATGTTCTTTCCCTCCTTTCTGCTAGAGTCATTCCTCACCGACACTCTCAACCTGAGGCTTTTAGATTGTTCCTCCAACTACTCGCCCAATATGCATTCTCACTCGATCCCCTTGGCGATCACAGTGTCATCAAATCCGTTGATGCCACTCTTCAGCTATCTCGCACCTATGGGATTCGTGTTCTGGAGCCCGGACACGTGTTGGTTTTGTTCTTCTTTAGCATTGTTACTGGCTTGGTCGATATTATCTGTTGTGATTGGGGTTTGATTCCAGATATGCCACTTGGACCATTTCAAAGTGCTGATCACCATCCCATGGAGATAGATAACCTGGGAGACTCTAATGCTGCTAGAACTCAACATCGTGACCTTCTCAGAGAATCAAATACTTGCACGGCCATGGAGGTGCTTACAAAACTAACCGAAACCAGAAAAGCTATGCTTCTACTACATGCTGTTCACTTAAACTTGTATGCTTTGTTCTTCTCTTATTTTGCTTTATCTATTTCTTCTATTTTACTAGTGGTTGATTTTTTTTCTGATATGAATTATGCCTTTATATTTGTTTCCTTTCATGGTTAAGTTGATAAATTATGCCATGTTTCATCTTAAATCAAAAATAACATAATCAGAGTGATTAATCTAATACTGACGGCCCAAAATGTGTTGAGGCCAAAAAATGGGGATATGGGGAAGCCCTAGAAAGATTAGTGAGTAATGGTCATGCATTGTTTGAGAGCAGAGGTAAGAGCGATTTGGTTTTGTCACTCTCATTTCACTGGGCGTTATTTTGAATCCCTTTATTTCTATCTCTTTCTGGAGGGAGTGGTGATGCATTTTGATGCTAACCAAGTAGCATAGGGCGAAAAATTCATGTCACTATCTAAGTAATAAACTATTGCTTTGCTTTGTGTTGATCTCGTAGTTGCCAATCCATTCAGGCGAATTCATACCAAACATAACTGTGTTCATGAAAATAATATAAACATGAATCTATTACCAGATATCTGAAAGCTACGTTCCAACAATACTACATGCATTTCTATATACATTAATCATATTCAAGGACATAAATAAAAAAATACTAAGGCATGTATCTTGGCTTACAGATATAAATTAAGATCTTGTCTCATTCTGTCTATCAGTATAGTAGCAGGACCTCCAAAACCTGATAATGTGTATGATATGATTCGACATCTGAAGTTCAGAATGTGTATGAACTTCAGACTGCATACATAAGTTTAAAAAATAAAAAAAATGATCTGTGTGTAATAATAGATACTGTTTTAGATAAATATTGGGTATAGGATATGCATTGTTAGGATCCCAAAAGTTAAGGGATTTTCAGATAAAGTCAGCTTCCTAGTTTAGTGGGATTAGGAGATTAGTTTCCTAATTAGTGTTGTACTCTTTATATATATATCTTATTAAGTTTCAATAAAGAATAACTAAGAAACCCTAAATTCGGATATGGTATCAGAGCCCTAGGCTCAAATTTTTCTAGGAAAAATTAAGGAGGGGGGTTGAGCCTTCATTGCCGTTCTCTTCTTCTTTTGAGATTCTTCTCCTTTGTCTCTGAATCAGCCTTTCATCGTTGATTAACTTCATTAAGTAGTTGACTGCACATAGAAGTGAAGGACAATGACATAGAACAAGGAGAGTGGATCAATCATTGTGGCTTCATCAGATGAAGTAACCAAGATTCAATATTCAGTGGATTTGTAGACCATTCAAACTGCTTACAAATTGGACAGACAATTATCTCAAGTGGTCACAACTTGTTCGAACTATTTTGAAAGGTAAGGGAAAGATTAGTCATTTGTTAGGAACTGAACCAAGGCCAGAAGATCCAGGTTTTGAAGCATGGGATGAGGAGGACTCATTGATCATGGTGTGGCTTTGAATTCAATGATGCCAGACGTAAGCGATACTGTAATGTTCATGGCTATAGCCAAAGACATTTGGGATGCGATTCAGCAGACATACTCAAAAGCTAGGGATGTGGCCCAAGTGTATGAAGTGAAAGTCAAGACTGTCGCTTCTAAACAAGAAAACAAATATGTGACGGAATATGCCAACCAGTTGAAGTCGTTATGGCAGGAACTTGATCATTATCGAGTAATTCAAACCAAGTGTCCTGATGATGCTACTATACTAAAAGAGTTCATTGAATAGGATAGAGTCTATGACTTCCTTGTGGGATTGAATTTCGAGTTTGATCAAATAAGGATCCAAATACTCGGAAAGTAGAAAGTTCTATGCTTTAATGAGGTAGTAGCTATTATTCGGAGCGAAGAAAGTAGGAGAAATTTAATGCTTAATTCTCAACCTTTTGATGGTTTGGCTATGGTAGCTAGGAGTGAAAAGCAGGTTGGAAAAAGATTTGATGCAGAGACTAGAAAGGGGGTTCAATCCAAGCCTCAAAATTGTGATGACTTGTGGTGTACCTATTGCAAAAAGCCTCGTCATACGAAGGAGCAGTGCTGGAAGTTGCATGAAAAGCCTCCTAGTCGTGAGTGGGGATAGAAAGGATATCAATCGAGGGGTAATGGACAAGCGCAGGTTTCTACAAGTACATCCCAACAGGAAGACAAACAAGACTCAAAGGGCTTCAATCAAGATGAAGTGGAAAAGATGAGAGCATTCGTTAGCAACACAGAGAAACCTGCAGGTACATGTACCTTTGTGCATTCAGGTATGTGTTCCTTTTCATCTGGATTAAATGCCTCCTTATCAACAACCTTGGATAATGGATTTAGGAGCCACATATCACATGACTCATTCATCCAAACACTTTTACCACCTATTTCCCTTGCCCAAGCAATAAGAAAATAGCCACAACAGATGGATCCTTAGCAACTGTAGCTGGCATAGGAGATGTCAAAATAAACCTATACATAATATTGAGAAATGTTCTCCACGTCCCTAAGCTATCCACAAATTTAATATCTGTAAAGAAACTCACACTAGACTTACTTTGTAATGTTACATTTCATTCAAGCCATTGTTTATTCAGGAGAGGGATTCGGGGAAGATGATTGGAAGTGCTAGAGAACGGGATGTTCACTACTACCTTGAGGAAGCAAACGGGTCAAACATATTCAGGAGTAGATCACCCTATTCATTCATGTCTGAGTTTGTGTTGTCGAATAAAGAAAAAATCTTCTTATATCATCATAGGTTAGGTCATCCATTGTTTAGAATTATTAAATCTTTGTTTTCTGCTTTGTTTACAAAGCTAGATTTTGAGAGTTTTCATTGTGAGGTGTGTGAACTTGCTAAACACAAGCGTATACCTTTTCCTATTAGCAATAAAAGAAGCACTCTTTTCTTTTATCTTATTCATACTGATATCTGGGGTCCCTCAATTGTTTCAAATGTGTCAGGGGCACGGTGGTTTGTGACTTTTATTGATGACTGCACCTTGTTTCCTGGGTTTTCTTGCTCAAACACAAGTCTGAAGTTAGTTCTATACTTCCACAATTCGTCTCTATGGTAAAAAAACTAGTTTGGAGTAAATATCAAGAGACTTAGATCAGACAATGCCAAAGACTATTTCAACCAAACTCTTACTCTCTATTGTCAAAAAGAAAAGATACTTCATGAGTCTTCCTGTGTCAAAACACCCCAACAAAATGGTGTGGCCGAAAGAAAAAATGAACATCTTTTAGACCAAACACGAGCATTGTCATTTCAGAAAAATGTACCAAAATATTTTTGGGGGGAAGCAGTTCTAACAGCCACTCATCTCATTAGCAGACCACCTTCTAGTCCTAGGATTCAAAAGGCCAATGGAGGTACTCTCTTTATTCTACCCAAATATATCCACTACAAACAATCTTATACCTCACATGTTTGGGTGTGTGTCCTTTGTTCATATTCATAGCGAAGACCGTGGGAAATTGGATCCTAGAGCATTGAAGTGCATCTTTGTAGGGTATTCATCAACTCAAAAAGGGTATAAGTGCTATCATCCTCCTTCCAAGAAATTTCATGTGTCCCGAGATGTATCCTTCAATGAACAAGAAGCCTATTTTGTCCAATCTTATCTTAAGGGGAAGAATCTCAAGGAAGATAAGGAGTTCATTCTTGGACCGTCTGAATATGATCCCTTACTTTTATCTAAACCCAGTCACATGCCTTCAGTTCAACCAAAACCAAATCCTAAATCTGAACCCGAACCCATTCTTGAACCTAAATCTGCTTCTGGAGATGTTCGATTTGGCAAAAATCTGGTGTACTTAAGGCGGAAAGAGGTCAATCTGGAATTTGTGCATGTACAAGAATCTGATCCAAATGAGGTAACAATTTCTGATTTTCCTACTTTGCAAACTAAAACTGAGGTACAAATTAGTGAGGAAGATTAGGACCAACCTATTGCCATTAGGAAAGGAACCAGAACGTGCACCAAAAGGCCGTTATACCCACTCTCACACTACCTGTCTTTTCAAAACTTCTCACCAACATTTAAAGCCTTTCTTGTAAACCGCAATACCACAACCATTCCTACAACCTTATCTGAGGCATTGTAAAATGAAAAATGGAAACAAACCATGGATATGGAGATAGAGGCACTAAGAAAGAATAAAACTTGGAGTTTGGTGAAATTGCCAGCTAGAAAAAGGCCAGTGGGCTGCAAATAGGTGTATACGGTGAAATATAGGGCTGATGGGTCGATTGAAAGGTATAAGGCAAGATTGGTAGCCAAAGGATACACTCAGATTTATAGGATTGACTATCTAGAGACATTTGCTCCTGTGGTTAAGATGAATACATTTAGAGTAATTTTATCTCTAGCTGTAAACCGTGGTTGGGAATTACAACAATTTGGTGTAAAGAATGCGTTTCTGCATGGGGATCTTGCGGAGGAGATTTACATGGAAGTCCCACCAGGCTATGAAACAAAGGTGGCCATCGATACTATATGTAAGCTGAATAAAGCCTTGTATGGATTGCAAGAATCTCCTCGGGCTTGGTTTGACAGATTTGCAAGGGTCATGTTATCTATAGGATATAAGCAAAGTCAAGGAGATCACATATTGTTCATTAAGCATTCAGCCACAGGGAAAGTAACAGTAGTACTAGTCTATGTGGATGACATCATACTAATAGGAGATGATGAGAGAGTAGCGAATCTTGAGTAATTGTTTAGCTAAGGAGTTTGAGATTAAGACTTTGGGAAGTATTTTCTGGGAATTGAGGTAGCACACTCCAGAAAAGGAATTTTTATATCCCATCAGAAATATGTTACTGATTTACTCAAAGAGACATGTAAAGCTGCATGCAAACTCGTAAATACACCCATGAAGCTGAACCTTAAGCTGGGAAAAGCAGATAAAGATGTTCCAGTCAATAGGGAAATGTATCAATGGCTTGTAGGACTACTCATCTATTTGGTAGATACCAGACCTGATATAGCCTGTCACAAGCATGGTAAGTCAGTTTATGCATAGTCCTAAAGAAGTCCACTTGCAAGTAACACATAGAATCTTGCAATACCTTAAGGGAATGCCAGGAAGAGAGATTTTGTTTAAAAGAAATGGAGTTATGACACTTGAAGCATATACTGATGCTTACTAGTTAGGATTGGTAGTTTATAAGAGCTCTACATCAGGGTACTGTACCTTTTTTGGAGGGAATCTTGTCACATGGAGAAGCAAGAAACAAGGGGTAGTAGCACGATCTAGTGCAGAGGCAGAATTTCGTGCTATGGCACAAGGTATATGTGAATTGCTTTAGCTGAAAATCATTCTAGAAGACTTTGTGATGGTCCTATGAGACTTTACTGTGATAATAAATCAGCAATAAGCATAGCCCACAATCCAGTTCAGCATGATAGGACGAAGCACATCGAGGTGGATAGAATTTTATCAGGGAGAAGTTAGATAGTGGCTTGATATGCACTCCGTATATGTCAACACAGGGGCAACTTGCTGATATTCTCACTAAAGGATTGAGTAGCTCAATACTTGAGAATATTGTATCCACGCTAGGAATGGAAAATTCCTATTCACCAGCTTGAGGGGGAGTGTGAGAATTCGTAATAATAGATACTGTTTTAGATAAATATTGACTATAGAATATGCATTGTTAGGATCCCAAAAGTTAAGGGATTTTCAGATAAAGTCAGCTTCCTAGTTTAGTGGGATTAGGAGATTAGTTTCCTAATTAGTGTTGTACTCTTTGTATATATATCTTATTAAGTGTCAGTAAAGAATAACTAAGAAACCCTACCCTAAATTATGATATGATCATTTATGGTCTCTTGTAGAAAAAGTTTCAATTTAAATTTGTCTAATTAGCTATAACAACATTAAGATTAATGTGAATGGTTAGGCTTTCATACATGATTCAGGATAACACCTAGATTTTGGGTTGTTAGGATGATTGAGCAAGACAAAAGAGCAACCCGTGACTATTAGATTCTAGTCTTTGTTAAGAAATTTTGTGAGTTAGAAATATATTTTTAATTGGTTTTTGCAAAATGTTCACTTTTATATGGAATTTCTTCCTTTGAAAAATGCTACTAATTTCAAGTTCTCTTTGTCCTCTTATAGGCCCGAAAGATTTAGTGACCTCCTACAGAGGCTATTGCTTGTCAAAGCCAATAGATTGGCATCCTCGAATATGAAGTGTGAAAACCAACTCCTTGAAAGATTGTTTACCAACATCGAAAGAGTGTGTGGTTTTCAATACCAATTAAACAAGCGCCAGCTAGTCCAAATGCTTATTGATGTTGAACCTTGCAATCCTATGTATTGCTGCACGTCTGGTTATGGACAATTTGGTTGTTGGGTTCCCTTTGATATTTATATGGAGAATGCCATGGATGGAAGGCAATTCCCTGTTAGATCGGGATTTGCCATTCTTGCTGGTAAATCTTCTTAATTTGCTTAATTAGATTTTTAACACATACTAACACATATTGAGGTTTATTTTTTGTCCTTTAACAACCTGAATACATGTATAAATGTTCTTAGTGTTTATCGATTACCTAATTTGCACCTTCTAATTGCAGAGACAATCAAGACCCTCCAAGTGTTAAACCGGGCAAGCTGGAAAGAAACCTTCCTAACACTTTGGCTTGCAGCCCTTCGGCTTGTCCAACGAGTTCAGGGCCATTCATTTTATTGTTTTCTCATAAAAAGCATACATGTTCATTGATAAGGAATTCTGTCTTATACATTCATGAATTTGCAGGAACGTGACCCTTTGGAAGGCCCTATTCCCCATCTCGAGTCTCGTCTTAGTATTCTTCTAACTATTGTCCCCCTGGCTATTGCAAGTGTGTTGGAAGATGATGCCAAACCTCGCTCCTCATCTTCTCAAGGAGGCAGATGTAAGCATGGGGAGAATGTATGCAAACACCAGGTAGATAGGAAGGGTCAAGCATCCAAGAAACTTGGACTTGTATCCTCGCTGCAGGTCCTTGGACAATTCCATGGACTCTTATGCCCTCCTGTGTCAGTCATTGATGCAGCTAATGTCGCAGTTGCTAAGGCAGCAATTTTTGTTTCTAATGCAAACAACGGGAAGGATGGCCTTGGCAGTGGTAGTTATAGTGATATCTCTATCAACGCTGGTAACTTGAAAGTTGCTGTTCAGTTTTTGCGTTGCGACTCACTGTCACTTACAATGACCACTACATGTATTCTGTTCATAATTAGTTCATAACTTTCTGTTGCCTTTCATGATTTTGGATTATCTTTGGATTTCAGGTGGTGACATGAGGCACCTTATTGTAGAAGCTTGTATTGCTAGAAACTTAATCGATACGTCATCATATTTTTGGCCCAGTTATGTTTCTGCTTCAGTTATCTCCCAGTTGGATTCCGCACCAGTTAGGAAATCTCCATGGTTAACATTTATGGAAGGAGCGCCGTTAAATAATTCTCTTGTTAATTCACTTCTCATGACACCGGCCCCAGGGTAAAGTAAAAGTTTCAACTTCTAACCTTAAAAAAATTTTACTCTGTAAAACTGATCTTACTCCTTCACAAAGTTTGGCAGGGATAGAGAAGTTAAATCATCTTGCACTGAATGGGTCACCGGAGGAAAAATCAGCCGCTGCAAAAATTTTATGTGGTTCTTCTCTAAGCTGTGGATGGAACATTCAGGTAGCACATTTAGTTAATTGCAAAGTTTTTGAAGTTGGTAGCTTTGAAAGCTATCGAGTTGTATATTAACTGTATACCATTTTAGAAAAGTCAATTTCTTGATATCTCAAAGTTAGTGGGATTTTAAGGGACTGTTTTCTTTTCTTAGGAGAGTGTGGAATCCTAGGAGATTGATTCCTACTTTTAGAGATTTTTTTCTTATTTTTTCCTCCAACTCTTAAGTTGTATATAATTGTGTAATCCTAAATCATCGAGTAAGAAAACAATTCTTTTTCCCTTCTATTTTGTGTCAACAGCCTCCAACATATGAGGTAGCTAATCATTATTAATGCTAATCATTATTCATCTTTCGATTCTATTTGACATAGGAAAATGATCATTATTTTCTTGATATTTCCTCATAAACAAATATATATTCAGGATTGAGAAAGTTTGGAGTCATTTGTTTCTGTTTAGGAGCATGTAGTGCATCACGTGGTGAAGCTTCTTTCCCCTCCTATACCTTCTACGCATAGTGGAAAAAGGAGTCACCTGATTGATTACATGACTATGCTAAGTGCTATTCTTGCTGGGGCTTCTTCAATTGATACCGTCCATATTCTTTGTCTTCATGGTGTGGTGAGTTTAGTTAATTATCATGCTAGCAAGTTTAATTGTTTTGCTGTATTCATTTTAATGCTTCGTATGTGCATGTCCTTTACCTAAACATGAGATTGTTGGATAAAGTACTAAAGATGGCCCTTATGCTGAGAAGTTGATTCTTGACAGGAATCAGATATTTTAAGTCAGTTCATAACAAGATTGAAAAGTACTTGTAGTTGTGTTCTCTTTATTCTTTGGTGTTTCTTCCCTTTAAATGTGACTGTGCTTTTGAATAACTTTTTGTTAAACCTGGATCATACCTTATTGATGTTATCTAGTATCTTGTTACATAATAACCTATGCAAATTTTCTTTTGACATTATAATAGGCTTGTTCTTTTCTGACTGTTGCAGATCCCTGAAGTTGCGGCTGCTCTGATGCCTCTTTGTGAAGAATTTGGGTCGCTTACGCCCACATCAATTAACAGATCAATCATATGTGATGAGCCTTCAGTTTACATGGTTTTCTCATCTGCTTTTCTCTTTCTTCTTCGTCTATGGAAATTCTACAGACCCGCGCTTGAGCAATGCTTAACAGGAGAAGGAGCAGTTGGTGCTGAGCTTACTTTGGAGTATCTGTTATTGTTGCGTAACAATCGCATGCCATTAGATAGTTTTGTTTCTCATGATGAAATAAACAGGAATTCAGTGCTTGAACATTTAGCAGATAAGCCTGTATATCTTGATTTCTATCCAAATCTACGAGCTTGGTATTGTCAAAACAAGTCTTGCGTTGCTTCACCACTTTCTGGTCTTAGTACTGGGAGTCCTGTTCATCAGGTTGCGAATAAAATTTTGAACATGATCTACTGGAAAATGTCAAAAGGGGCTGCTTCCTCAGGCAGTTCTTCATCAGTATCGAACAGTAGTGTATGTGCGTCTTCTCCAAATGCTGCAGAAGATTCTAGCCATAGGCCAATGCTCCCTGCATGGGAGATGTTAGAAGCTATCCCTCTTGTTCTTGAGGCAATATTAACAGCTTGTGCTCATGGAAGGCTTTCATCTCGGGACTTGACAACAGGTTGACAAGACTCATTTAGCTTCCCTTTTCAGGCTTCGTTTCCTTTGTCATTACTTCTTAATAATTTTCAAAGCATCAACATTTGTCTCTGATATTTCTATAAAGTAGGTAGCCGAATCACAATTAATGAGACTCCACTCTTATTGTTTTTAGTTAATCTTAGAAGCATTTCAATGTTTGCAGGCCTAAGGGACCTCATTGATTTTCTGCCAGCATCAATAGGGACTATTATCAGCTACTTCTCGGCCGAAATTACTAGGGGTATGTGGAAACCTGTTCAGATGAATGGAACAGATTGGCCTAGTCCATCGCCCATACTTTCGACCATAGAAGCAGAAATGAAAGAAATACTTGTTGCTGCTGGTGTTGACTTTCCAAGCTGTTCTTCTGGTATGTTTCATTTCTTGTTTGTTCCTTGATGATGTTGAAAATTTTCCATTTTCTAGTTCATTTTAACTATGATTTTTTATAATGATTCAAATGCTCTCCCTTGGTCGATCTACAAAATTTTCTATTGTGGTATCCTCTGAAGATAAGTTGAAATCATTAGCTGTTTGTTGTACATTTTATTATTGTTACTAGCATTGATAGTTGATCTTTACCCAATCCACTGTACCCATTGCAGGACTATCACCACTCATGCTTCCATTGCCAATGGCAGCTTTGGTCAGTTTAACCATAACTTTCAAACTTGGCAGAAGTCTTGAATATATCCATGCCGTTGTTGGGCCAGCCCTTGAGAATTGTGCATCTGGTTGCTCTTGGCCAAGCATACACATAGTTAGTTCTTTGTGGGCCCAAAAAGTGCGTCGCTGGCATCACTTTATAGTTGTATCATGTGCTCGCTCTATATTCAGAAGAAATAAAGTGGCTATTTCCCAACTATTAAGGAGTTGCTTCTCGTCCTTCCTTGGATCAATTAATGTCTCAAGCTCATCGTTGACCAATCATAGCAGTGTTAGTGGTCTTTTGGGCAATATAATTGCAACACCTGGTGTTCATCCATCCATTGCACCAGGGTTTCTTTACCTTCGCTCTTGTCGTACAATTCATGATGTACAGCATTTGAATAATGTGATTATAGGGCTTGTAGCAGAGTATGCAAGGGAAGCAGGTATGGGATGGGCAATCACTGGCTCTGCTCGCTTGAAGTCGAGCCAAGCATCCCTCTCCTTTGCAGCTGCCAAGGCAAGGGAGGTGGCTGTACTTGGTGCAAGCCTGATATGTGTGGCAGGTGGTATCAATCTGGTTCAGGAACTTTACAGGGAGACCGCCCCTACCTGGCTACTCTCATCCAGGGAGGAAAAGCTTGATAAGGTAAGTGCTGTCTCTCGTGTGGTCGAGGGATATTCGGTGGCATACATGTTGGTTTTGTCGGGTTCATTCATTTGGGGCATTGAGTCAACATCGCCACCATGGGCATTATCTAGAAGAGCCTGTATTGTTGGGGCTCACATGGACTTCTTGGCGAGAGTGATGGAGGGAAAGATATCACTTGGCTGCCATCCTTCCACTTGGAAAGCTTATGTCTCTTGCTTGGTGGGTTTAGTGGTGAGTTTTGCTCCAGCTTGGATTCAAGAAGTGAAACTGGATACATTAAAGAGCTTGGCCAATGGATTGAGAGGATGGCATGAATGTGAGCTGGCTCTCTCTCTGCTTGAAAGAGGTGGGATTGAAGCTTTAGGTTCTGTAGCTGAGCTGGTAAATCTAATTGATTGAGTAAATGTGAAAATATGGTGCTGGATAGAAGATCTACAATGTTCATCATTAGTTATATGTAGCAAATCCAAATCTTGTTTTTAGTGTATTTGAAGAAGTAGCTGTAATTGCCTACACGTTTGAGTTCTTCCTTATGAAACAAATATAGAAATCTTTTTAAGTTCATCGGAGGCTCAATTCTAGTTGGGTATCATATTTTGTTGACTGATGTTGGGTATGAAGGATGATTGATCAATCACAGAGCTACTAGTACTTGCTAATAAGCGATGAATAACCCAATTATTCTTGGAATTATGGCTAAAGGAAAAAGAATGTCTCGGGCCTATGAAAACCAGATTTGGTGTAAGGTTCCACTGGATAATATTAGTAGTTTAGTTTCATAATAATATAAATATTAATACTCCAAAGTTACTAAATTCAACAAATGATCCTCATTCGAGATTTCTTCAGCCCACGTATTCAAGCTGCTACATAGACCTAACTTTAGGTACAGAAATGCATACCCTTTATTATTGCAAAACAGCTATTGAAGTTCAATCACTAATTGCTATTGGCATTACAAAGTGTGTCGTCACTAGTGGTAACATCCATTCTCCACCTGGTGTTCTTTCCTTTTATTTTTTTACCTCTCCCACACATCAATAGCAGAAACTAAAGTTATGAAGCTAACTTTTAATCAGTTTAACAACAAAAGAAAGAACACAAACTAATAATACATTGTTGGCAAAAAAATGATAATGCTTTAACAGAGTTACCTCACTTCTCTCATCTCTCAGCCAGGGTAGATTAAGACCCCCCAAAATCCAAATCTACAAATTGCTACACAGCCTAAGATAATGGTACAAATCATTATGACGCAACCTAATGATACACACAATTCACCAGAAGTCAGTCAATTTAAGATGGTCAAACAATTCTTTAACTCACCTACAGATATACAAGAAACTATGCTCCTTAGTTAGACCATACATGCACCAGACCATGCCTATTACCAGTGTAGATTTCATTGCGGTCTTCATCATAGAAAAGGGCAGTTATATCTTCCAAAGCCTCTGCAACTGTACTTCTTATGGTTGAATGGGTCTGCTTTGAGCTGCTAGAACTGCTGCTGCACTTATCACCATTGCGATTGCCATTACTAGAATTTATCTTAGCCAAGCATTTGCCGGTCAAGATATTGCTCACGTTAATGGATCCAGCTGCATCAAAAGCAAAAAATGAGTACTCCCCATATAGATCTCTTGTATAAAGATCATGAAAGTTTTCAACATAAAGAGCACACTCCTGTCCACTACTTTTTTAAGACCACACAGAGGCCCCCAAAAAGTGTTGGTACAGCATCATAGTCACAAAACTGATCTGGCTTCCTTTCTTGTTCATATCATCCAAAGGGATTTCGCAACCAGTAAGACTTGTATCATCTTTTGGCATGAAGAGAGAAAAGTAGGCAATAATAATATTATCAATAAGAAGCTAGACATCTAGTTAACATGTCCTAATCAAATTCAAATATAAGGAGATCTTCCCCAGTCCTGCACTCCCAACTCAGCCAAGTTATAATTCAGTATGCACAGTTGCCTCATATTCGTTCACTGATTACGTTAAAAGATTGTAGGAGAATCATAGATAGCAACAAAAGATTATTTGGATTTGGATTGCATATAACACTGTCTACGACTCCTGAGGATCTCTTATAGCAGTTTGTTCATAAATGACTATCATCCTTAGTTTTATGTTTTTTTTTTGGAGCTTTATACTTTTCAAATGGGGTATAAAACAAGAATTATTAAGAAAATGAAAAAGATTTTACAGCCCACAAAATCTTTCATGTATGTCTGGTAACACAAGATGTGCTCCTCAAACACATTTATCACTGCTTTTGGTTCAAATGAAAATATACCAATCATTGCATCTACAAAGGAAACTGGTAATGAGGAAAATAAAAATAAAAATAATGTGTTAGGACTTGCTATAATCAAGTTTTAGTACTCCAAAAGATAGCACTAAATAAGCCAGTACTTTAAAACCATTTTAGCACTCTAAAAACTAGCCAACCAAAGAAAGTAGACTATTACCATTTCCTTCCATCCACTGGTCATCAGATTCAGCCTTGCAATAAGAGATTATAAGATCCTGATCACTCGTAATGTATATGTTATTGGTGTTACAGTCGGGATGCCATAGCAGGTGATCCTCGAATGATGTCACAAGCTCCCCACGGAAATTCCAAACAGCAACAGTTCTATTTCTGAAAGTTAAGAACAACTGGTTTTCATAAAGAAATATAAACGCTGAGGGAGTCATAAATTCAGTTTTGCTAACTTCCATCAGCTCAGCATTTCGAACCTGCAGGCAAGAGGTTGCGGTTATATCTCTGAAAACAATAAATTGGTGCAGGAAAGAAACCGAAAGAGATAGAAATAGCATACATCAAGAATCTGAAGGTTCTCATTTTCCTGCTTGACAAGAAGCTTTTCATTGAATTGTTCAATGAAGTCAACCTTTTTATTACGATGAAGGAGATGGTTGAATGCTTTGAGAACCGTGCCATCTTCTATGGACAAAATTTTAAGAGGAACATGGCCACTTGCTCTATTGAAGATCAATAACATGATGCCTGGACTGTAGGAAGAATTAAGAATAAAAATTGAATAAGGGCATTAATTCAACAGAAAAAAATAACAAAGAGAGGATGTAAGATACATTCCAGACTCAAAAAAATTCTCAGGTAGTTGCCCCTTGTCACACAAATTACCACATTACAGACGGATTCGCATGCAACCATTTCACTGGCATCAGGGCCAACAGCAACCATTATCACTAACAACTACGATTGGCAAGTGCACAAAGTCATATGAACTCTGTATATGCATGTGAGTACACGCACCCATGTGTGTCTACGTGTGGGTGTGTGTGTGTGTGAGAGAGAGAGAGAAAGAGAGAGAGAGATACCTAATCTTGATTTCTTGAACATGTTTGTCTGAAATGGAGTAAAGCATTGTATAGTTTTTGAGGTCAAACACCTTGTAAATGCTGATCATAAACACATAAGAAGTTAGAATAAAAAATGATAAATGCATTTGGAAACCAAAGAGCAAATGGATTGTAAAGGCACCTATCTTGTGCAGAGTAAGTAAGAACCTTTCCATTAACATCATCAAACTCTACAAACCCAGGCCACTTCAAGGATTCAGATTCAAATAGGGCAAAACCTGCATCTGGTTTGCCTCTTCGTATGTACCTAACCATTTAAAAATAAGTTAAGCATTCATAACATGTAAGACTGAGAGAAAGGGCATATAAGCGAGAGAAAATGTTAACGCACTCAATTCTAGTTGATCTACATTTCAAGGAGCTGAAACTGTCTGAAGCATAAACTGAAACCGTGATAAGTGAATCGTTGTTTTTATTGTAGAACAGGCTTCGAATTACTTCATCAGGACTCACATTCAGAAAACAAATCCTCTGGTTTGTCTCTGCATTTGAAACAGTTAATGTATAAACCAGCTTCAACTCATTAGGAGAAGCACATCAAGTAGAAAGCGAAGTTCGTGAATTGCAAGTCCGTAGATCTGACAAATAACTTTGGCTATTACCTCTGCTGAAAGCTGCGCAAACACCAGAATGTGCAAGAGCAAAGACAATGTCACGTGCAGCCACAATCTCAATAACTTTTGTTCTCTTCATCAGAAAAGGTAATACTACTGAACAGTGGCCCTTGGGATCATGGGTATCATATTCTTCCTAAAGGAAAAACAAGAAGACCATCAAAGGGATTTCCTTAACTTAATGAAACAGTGAGAAACGCCTGAGCTGCAATGTAGCAAGCCATCAAACGGTGGAAATTTCGCACAACCAAATGCAAACAATTGTAGGTCTGGCGTTGAAGGTATGCTAAAAAATGACGAACCTATGGCTCATCTGTACTGTGCAAGTAAGTAAGTGTGCTCAAAAAAAAAGAAGAAGAAGAGGGATTTTAAGGACACTCTAGCACCCACACACAGGCAGAAGAGAAATGTTAGGGTCTTAATCGATAGGCAGCTGGACATGAGACAGCCAAAATTCGAGCAAACTGTGAAGACGCCGACTTTCATCTGAGCTAAATAATGTTTCCCCTAAAGTTAGAATGCCATTTCACTGCTGTCATCGAAAAATTGTCGAGAAAGGAAAGATTAAAGGTTAAATTGTCCATATCATCTACAAACATCTGGGACTGGTTTTGTCACATCCGAGATACACAAGTTGTGCGGGAAAGGGTTTAATCAGGAGACTGGAAGAGAAATTAAAAAATTGTCTTTGCAAAAAGCTGATTCCAAATCAACACGTCGTTTTTCCTATTTTTGTAGAGGAACTCGGATTGTTCAACAATAAGAGGGTGATTATTAAGAAATAATGAAACAGAAAAAGAAATACCATCAAACGCATGTTGCGAAACCTCTCCTGGGCATTGCTCATACTGAAAGCACGATCCCTCTTGGAACAAATCTCGCGTCTCTGAAGCTTCTTAACGGTGTTTACAAATCCATCTACACGAGGCCTTTTCTTGGCCAAGATCCTCCTTCCCGAGCAAGGCCTAGGGCTCGCTGATATCCTCCTTCCTTCGAGTATCATCTTACCAACAGTTCAGAAACAAAAAATGAAAAATCAAACTTAGCCGCCAACTAACGAGCCCGTCGATTTCTCTCTCTCTCTCTCTCTCTCTCTCAGGTTGATTGTGTGCTCAGGATCATTGAGAGCATATGAAATAGGAAATTGCTGAACCCTAACCCTAGTCCGATGTGAGAAAAGAGGAACAGAGAAGAGAAAACAGATAAGAGATTAGAGGATTAAAAGGGGAAACAGAAGCAGCACACAGTGGAGAGGGTCTCTCGTATTATTGGGTTTGGGGTTCGCTTTCCCTAATACTCTTCCATCCCAACCCCTCAGTCTCGTATTAACTGTTACCAATATTATCTTTTTGTCTGAACCTTGATTAGTTGTTAACTAACAATTAATTTTATGTTTTAAAGTCTTTTTTTTGAAATTAATCTTATAATGATATAACGGTATTTTAATGCGAATAAAAATTATTTTTTCATAAATAATTAAATGGGAGGGGAGCTAAAATTTCTTCTCCATCTACAATTTTAAAACTTAAAAATGTACAAAAAGCAAACAAAACAAAAGAAGAGCTAAGAGGTTTCCATGAACTTTCATTGCATTGGTAGAATTCGCAGAGGGATTAAAAGCCACGAACATGGCATCTTCTTCAATCTTCAGTGCTTCTCTTGACATGAATTGTGATTACATATATCTAAACAAGTTACACCTGCTGATAGATATTATATATATACATATAAACATACATACGTCACAACCATTTAACAGTGTTTTCTGATGAACTGTGAATCCAGAACAGACGCTTAATCCTCTGCTTCGTTTGGTTAGTGGAAATATTCTATACTCACGGCTTCCCTTTCCCGGGCTTGAGAATCTGAAATGAGCACAGTAAACTTGCATCAACACACATCACTGCGCCTGCATTATCAAACTCTCCGCAGTAATTTGGAGCAGAGAAAATGGTAACCAGCTGTCTGTCTGCGAAGAATTCATATCCATCCTCAACTACCTGCCAATCATTTTCTGCAAATTATGAGCAACAACTGAAGCAATTGTTTCCATCCCCTCTAAAGAAACGCCTACTCACTCTACTAAACTAAACAAGCAAATGTAATGAGGCCTTAATTGTTACGAAAACATACTTCACTAACGAAGAGAACAACTAAATTAAAATGAAACCTGGTGTGCTCGGCAAATGAGATCGAGATCGTGTTTCTTGAGAAAGTCGGAGACTTTGTCGGCTCCAAAGGTGTAGGAGACACCTCTATCATTGTCACCCCAACCTTGAATGTCGGCATCAGGGTCAGACCACAGGAGGTCACACAAAAGGCCTTGGTCTGGAACGTCTACAGGCCTTTCAATAGCTTTGATCTGATCCAGATTTTCCATTTCGGGGGAGAGACCACCATGCATGCATAGGATTTTGTCATCCACAACGGCGGCCACTGGTAAACAATTGAAGCATTCAACAAAAGTTTTCCACAGGCGTACACTGAAGCGACGTTTGCATTCATCATAGAATCCATATATTCTGTTAATGGAAGCGCATTCATGGTTCCCTCTAAGCATGAAAAAGTTGTCTGGGAACTTTATCTTGTAAGCCAGGAGAAGGCATATAGTTTCTATACTTTGTTTTCCTCTATCCACATAATCTCCAAGGAACAGGTAGTTGGCATCTGGTGGGAACCCTCCATACTCGAACAATCTTAATAAATCTGCATATTGACCGTGTATATCACCTGTTGATTCACCATAAGAAATCCTCAAAATTCTCCAACAACGAATATTACACACTGAACAATATGATATTCAATAGAGCTAATTTAAACCCAAAATCAAAGCGATTCGTTGGAACTTGCGATTCCTATTCACATAATCGAAATCTGAATAACTAGACCAATAAATCTGAGTGTTTTTAGGTATGCGTTATGTGCAGAAAGAAAAAGAAAAAAAACAAGGAAGAAATTGGACAGCATACCACAGATGTTGATGGGAGCTTCTAACTGAAGAAGAATAGGCTGAGAGAGGAAGAGTTGTTTGGCGGTGGCGCAAAGCTGACGGATTTCATTTTCAGATAGCTGAATACGTTTCCCTCTGTTATTCCTTCCTTCCAATAGCCTCCGTATCATCCCTTCCAATCCTTCCATTCCTCACCCAATTCAATTTCTTTATGATAATAGATCTATTAAGCTTTTGCTACTCATTTATTTTTCACCATCATAAGAATCAAAGAAAGGAAGAGCGCAGAAATAAGTAAACAAAATTAGATTACCGTAAAACCTAATTCGTTCTCCAAGCTTTGGAGGAAAAACAAAAAATGAGATGAGATAAAACAAGAGGAAGGAGATTTGTATTATACATATATATGGTGATGTTAAATCTAGGGTCGTAAATTGCTATGATGAGGTTTTCTAGCAAAACAAACCTCCCAATTACACGGCTGCTCCACCAATTTAGCTTTTTCCCCATTTTATAGTTTTTTATTCTATTATTGTACTTTTACACTAAAACATGTGCCTATAAACACTGATTTTTCTTTCAATTTTCTCCCTCCTGATATAGAATTGATATTGTTATATTCATCTACACCTACTCCTTAGAAAAGCAAAGCATATACAATGAGTCAATGGTATTGTATAAAGTGGAAAAAGTTGATCTCAAATTTGTTTTAGCTTTTTCATAAAGCAACCACCAAACTTTTTTTGCATCATCACTTCAGTTCTATTTGCTCCATTTATTGTTTACAGTATATGAGAAATGTCAAAGCTTTGCATCAGTGTAAGTGAAACCAGTACTGAACTGAAAGAAATGTTAGGGACGTAGGCTATCTAAAACGCAAGGCTATGGAACAAGTTAAATCATGCTTCATTGAATAATAGAAGCATAACCATTCCCCTGAAAAGTTTCTGCAGAGAAATGACGCGCCCTCCTTGTTCTGCTCTGGCACCAAAAATGAAATCCCCCCTTTCAATATGAATATTCAGAAAGCAGGTGAATTTTCAAAAGACGATCTACTTGTTTAATCACCAAGTTGATGAATCAAATATCTTCTACACTTTAAGTTGCAGTGGCATCACATCACATGTGGTAGCTTAAAGATATCACGGCACTAGGAGACAAAAAACAAAAGATGAGTCATCAAAATAGGAATGCTCAAGAGCTGCTTTGGCCGAGACTCGTTCAGCTGGATCATACTTGAGCATCTTATGGTGGTGATCAATTACACAACAAAACTGTTAACTCGTCAAATTCCATCTAAGACAACAAAGAGCCAGAAAAGGTACACAATTCAACCTAACGGTAAGGGATGTTGCAGGCAAAGCCTATTTGACGCAACATTTATTTGGGAACAAGAGACTGTGAATGGTACTGCTCTACTTACTAGAGACTAGACATGCTTAACTTCTTGAGAGTTGAATGAACTGAGTATTTACACAATTGTTCAGGTCCTAAAAGATTCCGCCTAACTCATAAGACATCGTTCGTGAGAGAACACACAAGTTTCTGGACAAGAACGCCAACAACGTTTTATATTGTAAGAAGATGTTTATGTCTAAACTCTTATCTATTGTTATGAACCTGTGTCTGGGATCGAGTTATGGGTCGGTGATTCACTATAGGATCGAAAAATAGAGACTCTTGTTAGAACGTCTACCCCTTCGACCTATGTTGAAAGGAATTAAGGGCTCGTTAGAGAGAACCCTACGATCTCTGAACTTTAGGAGTTCACAACCATTAATATGAAAATCAGCTCCTTTATTCCATACTAGCAGAATAATACTGTGCAAATGCGCAGTAATAATGCCCTGTGAATTTAATTGATTATATTATTTTATAATTTTAATGTATAAATTAAAATAGAAAATATAAAAATATATAA
>JAOSBL010000005.1:10894-29380 GCA_027568915.1 Erythroxylum roraimae
TTTGCAGGTATTCCATAGCCAGAGCCGCATAGATCATGGATCCAAATAGCGACGTTCAACCTCAGCAAGATCAGGCTGAACCAAGACCTATTGCTCTGTGCTCAGTAGTTTATAAAGCTATCACCAAGATTATCGTTAACCGTTTGAAACCTCATCTAGATAGGCTTGTCGCCCCTAACCAATCCAGTTTTGTTCCAGGGCGGTTGATTATTGATAACATTATTCTTGCTCAAGAAATTATTCATACCATGAAAAGAAAATCAGGAAAGAAGGGTTTACTGGCTATCAAGGTCGATATGGAAAAAGCGTACGATCGCCTTTCCTGGGATTTTATCAATGATACTCTTATTGAGGTTGGACTTCCTGGATCGTTGATTTCACTCATTATGAATTGTATTTTCTCGACATCTATGCAAGTGAATTGGGGAGGGGAACTCAGCGATACCTTTACTCCTACTCGAGGTATCCGACAGGGTGACCCATTATCTCCTTATCTCTTCATCTTGTGTATGGATAGATTGAGGCACCTTATCAACCACTCCATTGCTCAAGGAAGATGGAAGCCCATTAGACTTAGCAGAAGAGGTCCCCCCTATCCCACCTGTTTTTTGTAGATGACCTCATCATATTTTCAGAAGCCTCCGTCGAAAAAGCACACGTATTTGGGACGTTTTGAATTTGTTTTATATCGTCTCAGGAGAACGAGTTAGCCAAGGCAAATCTCGCTGCTACTATTCCAAGAATGTCCATCAATCCCTTACGCGAAGATCGAGCAGATAGCTGGGCTTTAAACAAACAACTGACTTAGGGCACTATCTAGGAGTCCCTCTGTTACATGAGAAAGTCCACAAACGTACTTATCAACATATCATTGACAAGGTTCAACAACGACTCTTGGGCTGGTCTGAAAACCTTTTGTTGTTAGCAGGTCGTGCCACTCTCACTCAAGCCGTTATATCTGCGCTCCCAATCTATACAATGCAGACGGTTCGACTTTCCCGACGTCAATGCAATGACCTGGAAAGACTAATGCGCAACTTCTTGTGGGGCTCCTCTCAAGGCAAAAGAAAGATACACCTAGTTCACTGGGACAAAGATTGTCAACCTAAAGAGAGGGCAGACTTGGAATTCGCAATATCTGAGAAATCAATGATGCCTTACTAACTAAACTTGGATAGGTGCTGATTTCTAAGCCCAACGCGCTATGGGTGCGAGTCCTTGCTGCTAACTACAACTTTGATGCAGACAATCTACCAACTGCTCTTAAAGCAGGTGGTGGTTCAATGATCTGGAGGAGCATTACAGCCATTTGGACTAACTTGCTTAAAGGCATGAAATGGGTAATCTGTGATGGCTCCAAGGCCCTCTTCTGACTAGATCTTTGGGTGGAGGATGTAGGTCCACTTATATCACATGCTCGGACACCTATACCTCAGGTCGCCCTTGAACTACGAGTTCAAAACTTTGTGGATATCATAGGTAATTGGCTTTGGGATGAATTTCAATTTCTTCTCCCTCACTCAATTTGTTTGATCATTGCAGGCATATTACCGCCCAAGCCTCTCTTCGAGCCTGACAAAATGATCTGGGGGAAGTCTGACTCTGGCCAGTTCACTACCGTGTCAGCATACTCTATGCTTATGGAACATACCACCCATGATTCTAGCGAATTCTGGAAGCTCATTTGGCAATGGAACGGCCCTCAACGTATTAGATCTTTTCTTTGGCTCTTAACACAGGATCGGTTACTCTCTAATCAACAACGCCTCCGCCGATGCCTGACCATAACTGTTGAGTGCTATCACTGTCGAGCTGAAGAGTCCTCTCTTCATGTGATGCGGGATTGCCCCAAAGCGAGAAGTTTGTGGCTTCAATTCCCTATGCTAGTCATCTCTTTAGATTTTTTTAATCTAAATGCTTCGGATTGGCTTCATCGAAATCTTCAACAACACCAACTAGTTTCTAGCCTGGATTGGTACCTTCTCTTTGGTACCACTTGCTGGTTCCTCTGGTCCTGGAGGAACATGACCCTATTTGATGCTCAGTTTTCTTGGCCGACTTCTCCAGCTCAACTCGTTATGGACTATGCTCACCGGATTCAACAAGCTGGAATCTGGCAAAACAGAGCATTTCTTGGTCGTCGACCTTGACAGGAGCATCTAATTGGATGGAGCAAACCTATTTCTGGTTGGGTAAAATTGAACACTAAGAGGGCATGTAAAAACTCAACCTATTCGACCATAGCAGGAGGCCTAATTCGGGATAGCTCTGGTATTTGACTGGGAGGCTTTGTTCAGAATATTGGCTAGTGTTCCTCGGTTTCTGCAGAACTCTAGGGCGTCCTCTCTGGACTGAATCTGGCGTGGGACCTTGGCCATCGCAAGGTAGAATTAGAGCTCGACTCTCAGATAGCGATGAATATTCTTTCTGACACCACCAAACGCACCACGTCGCTAAATTCTCTAGTCATGGGCATCAACAAATTATTAAATCGCAACTAGGCCGTAGTCCCCCATCATACCTACCGCGAAGGAAATAGGTGTGCCGACTGGCTTGCCAATTTTGTTGTAAATTTTGAGTTAGGGGTTATCATTTTTATACATGCACCCTCAGGGTGTTCCTCGATCCTCTTAGAGGATATAGATGGGATTAGTCTCTCACGATTAGTCATATAATTTGTAGCGACTTTCTTCTTTTATCTTTTAAAAAAAAAACAGTTTTTATTTAAAACTAAAAACAGAAAACGTTTATGTTCAACCAAACGGTCCCAAATTATTCGGATGTCTGGCTCCTCTAAAAACTGATAAGGAAAAGATATAAAACCATCCATTGGGGTTTTGGAAGGGTTTGTCCTCAACGATCCAAATGCAGAAACTACCATCTCTAACACCTTCACACTTTCCGTAATTTCTAGGTTTTTCGCATACAAACATGTTCCTGCAGGTACAGCAGGTAGGGGTTCTCGGGGGTTTCTACTTTTCTTATACAAGGCCCAGACCATCTCCATCCAAAATGGCCGCTTTCACTGCTCTCTCCCCTTGTCCCTGCGCTCCATCTCTCTTTCGATCCCGCTTTCTCATTTCTTGCTCCTCTGGCTCGCCTACCACCACTGCTGGTTAGAGATGTTGAGCTTTCTCGGTCTTTTTCTTATGAAATTTCAAGTTAATAGTGGAAGCTAACGAAATGAAAATTCGACGAAAAGGAAAAAAAGAAACGAAAGTGAGACGTAATGTGTCAGTTTTGTTTACTCTGTTTGCATTTTGGTTCTTAGGTAAAGGCCCCCCGAAAAAGTCTAGAAGATTGGAAGGAGCTAGAAAAAGCATGGAAGACTCTGTCCAACGCAAGATGGAACAGTTTTATGAAGGTTCCAACGGCCCACCACTTCGTGTTGTTCCAATTGGTGGGCTGGGTGAGATTGGGATGAATTGCATGCTTGTTGGGAATTATGACCGTTACATTCTGATTGATGCTGGTGTTATGTTTCCTGAGTAAGTGCTTAATCTTCCATTTTGCCTTACCCCATTTTAAACCAGTGATTGATAGTAATTACTTAGTCAAGGAATCCTTCCCTCCAGAACAACTAAAAAATACTTGTTATAAATTCACTTACCATTTTCGTTTTCTGAATTGACTATAAGAGTGAATATGTTCTTAAAGCAAGCATTTTCATAAATTACTTTTCTAGGAAGAAGTTTTTTGACAAAGACAGTCCAGTGCGGTTTCTCTTTTGTGTCTGTAATCACGGGTTAAAATTCCTTGGAGTTTCACTCTGATATTGTATTATTTGCATGATATGTATTGCAGCCACGATGAGCTTGGAGTCCAAAAAATTATACCAGACACCACTTTCATTAGAAGATGGAGTCACAAAATTGAAGCGGTTATTATAACACATGGCCATGAAGATCACATTGGTGCGTTGCCTTGGGTAATTTTCCCTTCTACTTCCTATAAGCCCATTTAAACCTAACACTGCGGCATTGCACACTTGTTGACTTTATGTAAGGTTTAGACTTAGTCATTGAGACCTGTGTCTATTTTGGGTGAACTCTGTATATTCTACGGCTTATAAAAGTGGAAACAAGCCGAGTCTACTACAGACGTTTTTTGAACCTCTTTGGTGTCTTAGGTAATGGGTAGAGCAGACCCATTTATTTTACACTTTTGAGTTTTCACATGCTGTTGGAAGCTCTAGTTACCCCATTTTGTGAAGTAAAAGTCTAACCCTTTGGGGATTGCAGCATTATCAATCTTCTATTAAGAAATGTAAACATTTTTTTGTCCTCTGGGCAAATCTGACCTAGAGATCCTGTTTTGAAAGATGGAGATATGAGTGAAATTTTCTCTTCTTTCCTTCCTTTTCTATTATTTTATGGGAATTGGTGGCTGAAGGAAACCAGGCTAAGCAAGTTTGCATGAAACCACTGGAGCTTTCCAATCTGTAAACTAAGGTTAGATTATTGAGTTTCCTGGTGGATGAGTAATACAACTGAAAGTTCTGAACCTCTAGTTTAAGACTATTAATTGAGATTCTGCACGGCATTTAAGGATTTTATTGTGTGGTCTAATCTGCATCATTTGTTTCAATCATATAGCTGTTGAATTGCTTTCTCATCTTTAGGTTTTCTATGCTGTCAAATAATATTTACTGTCCGTACAGGTTATCCCAGCTTTGGATGCCCATACCCCAGTATATGCATCATCCTTTACTATGGAGGTACTAGTCTCAGGTTTCACTTGTAATGTACATCAAATTGGTTGATCTTGGCTTGTATGCACAAATATCATGCCAGAAGGCATGAAGATTCTTCATGAGATTCATCCCAGTACTAAATTAGTATATCTTGTTTCCAGAATAATTATTGAAATATACGTAATAGAACAGTCCTGGCTTTATTTAGCACAGAGCTATAAGACTAACTCAAATATTTTGCTTGTTCAGTATTGGATGTTTATATTAAAACTGTTGGCCCTAGTTCATGTTTGTTTGCGTGCAAAGACTAGTGCTCTTGGCATCTTTGATATTTTGAGACATAAAAAATGACATCTCTAACTGTTTAACAGCTTATTAAAAAGCGATTGAAGGAGAATGGCATCTTTGTTCCATCTAGACTCAAGGTTTTCAGGACAAGGAAAAAATTTGTTGCTGGTCCTTTTGAAATAGAGCCTATCACTGTCACCCATTCTATTCCTGATTGCTGTGGGCTAGTTCTTCGTTGTGCCGATGGTACAATTCTTCATACTGGTGACTGGAAGGTATGCTCTACATCTCTTTCTCTTCCTTGCATCCACTTGATGAGCTCATAAGAATTTTTTGTTCTAAAGATTGATGAATCACCCTTGGACGGAAAAACGTTTGATCGTGAAGCTTTACAGGAGATCTCCAAAGAAGGAGTAACATTGGTAAGTATCCCTTTGTGCTATGATCACATATGTGCAACAAAAATGCATGGACGTTCATCTTATGATAGAGAATACTGAAACACTGCTTCTATTGGAAAATGAATGCGATAGTCGTTTCATTTTTCATAGTTAAAATATGAAGGAAGAAGGGGAGCACTGTTCTATTTACTTGATTGATGTGTTATGATTTAATCATTTTGACCTTTTCTGGGAAAGATGTTTGCCTACATTCACATTTCTGTTTAACATAGATGGAACCAAAAAAAAAAAGAGGGATAGAGGTTAAAGATAAGTTCAGTCTTAATATTTGGATCTGAATGTGCGTGGCAGTGAAGAATGCAATGGTACCTATGGCAGTATGAAGTGTTTTGGGTAGTTTTTTTCAATTGTTTTTTTGTCTAAATTGGGAAGGTTGATTTTTGTTTATAATGACTATCTTTTGAACTACAGTGCGACTGAATGAAGGAAGATTGTTATTTCTTGTCTTGCTTGTGTTCAAATTCTTTCCCCAAGTATTCTTATTCTTGGTGAACTTGAATGTGTTAGGTGCACTATGATTCTGCTTAGGTTCCTTGTGAATATGTTTGTTTTCATTACGCTATTCATAAATGATTGGGCAAACTGAAAGATGCATTCAATACTCGTGGTCAGATGATGAGTGACTCCACAAATGTGCTATCACCTGGAAGGACAATTAGTGAGACTGTGGTGGCAGATGCTCTGTTGAGACATATATCAGCCGCTAAAGGGAGGGTTATCACCACTCAATTTGCATCAAATATACATCGCCTGGGAAGTGTGAAAGCTGCAGCTGATTTGACCGGAAGAAAGCTTGTATGTTATCTTATTGTTAATACAATTCTCTTGTTTACTTCAGAAATGCTGTGAACTGTTTATCAACAAGGTTTTACTTGTGTTACTGCTTTACGTTATGATCCTGTGCCAGGTCTTTGTGGGAATGTCGTTAAGGACATACATGGATGCGGCCTGGAAGGATGGAAAGGCGCCATTTGATCCTTCCACTCTAGTAATATGCTTCGAATCCTTTCATCCTTTTCCTTTCTCTTTCAATTTTGGATTAGATCTTAGGCTTTTTTATTTTTGCCTTTCCTCTGCTTAGTTTCTTTCTCATTATCTCATCAAGTATCACATGCAGCTGATTTTTGCAATGAGAAGCTTGTGATTTGTTGGTATACTATTATTGAATTCTCTAACTATTTAATTCAGTTAATAGAAGAAATGAAACTTTCTTTCTTTTGGCCTTCAAAGCTCTTGTCTGTCAGTCTGATCTTTAAATCTTTATAGTTATTTCAATTGGAAGCAGTAACCTCTACCTGCAATCCAATAGTTATTGTTCCTTTCTGCGTAACTATCATATATGGACAATTCCTTTTACCTCATTTACGGCACTCCCTAGCTTTCGTTGGTGTGTGTTTGTCATATTTATTTCTTTCCCTTTTATTTCTATGTCTACTTTTGCTTGCAGACTTATTATCACACCATTCTTGTTGTAGAAGTGTCTTCTCACAAAATTCCTTGGTGCAATTTGTTGTTGCTAGCACGGCACCTTATGCTTGTCTTTTTGAGCCAATCTGCATGCATCATGTTTTTACTCTTAAACTTCTATTCATCTTACTCTTGTGGATTCCATAGTAATTCCGGCCCTTTGCTGTTTCATTAAATACTTTACAGGTGAAAGTGGAAGATATTGATGCTTATGCTCCAAAGGACTTGCTAATTGTTACAACTGGTTCACAAGTAAGGTGTTCAATATTATTGATTCTTTTTCCAATGCAACACATAGCTTGCATGTGACCATGCATGTTCTCGTGTCAGGCAGAACCACGTGCTGCCTTGAATCTTGCTTCCTATGGAAGTAGTCATTCGTTTAAACTGACCAAGGATGACATCATTCTTTACTCAGCTAAGGTAATATAGATTTTATTGTGGCTTTTGATTCACTTCCTATCAAATTTTTTTTTGAAAGATAGTCTCTATATCAATATTTACGGTACCAATCTCTGAATATTAATTTGACTAGTTAATTAATGACATTATATGAACTTAACACATATTTTCTCTTCTTGATTTTATTCAAAATGTATATATCCATTGGTATAGAAACTAGATAATAAGGTCTATTTTTGACTTTCAGGTGATCCCTGGTAATGAATCTAGGGTTATGAAAATGATGAACCGCATATCAGAAATTGGGTCCAATATAGTAATGGGCAGGAATGAAATGTTGCATACATCTGGCCATGGGTATCGTGGTGAGCTGGTAAGATCTTAATTCATTTCCTAAAAAATGCATTGTTTATCAAATGCTATATTCATCAAAGTATAGAAAAGAAAGTAGAGAATATTATTGCTGAATCATGATGGGTTATCTTCTGCCTTTAACAGAAAGTAGAGAATATTATTCATTCGTTACTCCTCCTTTCTCTTTTGTTTTATTACTGCAAGAACTATTGTGAGGTAGATGACATTAGGTACGGATTCTGCAATATTTATCTTTTTCTGGGGTTTCAATTTGGTTTATGACTTGTGAGCTTGTTTTTATATATAAACGTGCCTCTTTAGGACTGTTAAGTAATATGTTTTCTATGACATGAAAATGCTGAAAAAACTTAGTTAATTTCTAATTTCTTTGTTTCCTTATCAATATGGATATCCTTGATTGTACATCTGGTTAATTTTTTTTTTCTTCATAATTTATGTTAATTCTGTTTCTTCAGGAGGAAGTACTTAAAATCGTGAAACCTCAGCATTTTCTTCCAATTCATGGAGAACTCTTGTTTTTGAAAGAGCATGAATTGCTTGGGAAGTCAACTGGCATTCGACACACTACTGTGAGTCGATTTTGGGTTTTTATGTTTTTTGTATTGATTATAGGTGGCACATATTGGCCTAATTTGGCTTTCACAGAGAAAAAGTGATTGACTGGATTCAATCATGATTCATGAAATTGGTTTCACCTCTTTTAAACCTTTCATCATGATTACTAAAAATAGTCATTACTATAGTTAGGTTAGAGCAATTTCCTTATGAGATGCTTTGACATGGAAAATTTAAATTATGTTTAGAATTGGGAATCACCAATATCTATTCTATATCATACATCAGGTTATAAAAAATGGCGAGATGCTTGGGGTTTCTCACTTGAGAAACAGAAGGGTACTGTCTAATGGTTTCATTTCTCTTGGCAAGGAAAATTTGCAGGTAGGTTGAACGTTTCAAGCTTTTACATCGTGAAAATTCAATTGAGAATTTCTTTTAAGTTCTATGTTTTGTTGCAGTTGATGTATAGTGATGGGGATAAAGGTTTTGGCACATCAACTGAACTTTGTGTTGATGAGAGACTAAGAATTGCAACAGATGGCATCATAGTGGTCAGGTAGATTTCTGCATTTGGGTATTTAAACTTGTTAGATTCATGGTGTCTTAAGATTTCTCTGGTGCAGCATGGAAATTCTTCGTCCGCAAAATGTAGATGGTCTAGCTGAGAATAGCATAAAGGCAAAGTTAAGAATTACAACACGGTGCTTGTGGCTGGATAAAGGGAAGCTTTTGGATGCCCTTCATAAAGCTGCTCATGCAGCACTTTCAAGCTGTCCAGTCAACTGTCCCTTAGGTCACATGGAGAGAATAGTTTCTGAGGTGTTGAGAAAGATGGTAAGGAAATATAGTGGTAAAAGGCCTGAAGTTATTGCTACTGCTGTGGAAAATCCAGCGGGAGTTCTTGCTGAAGATGTTAAAGCAAGGCTTTCTGGCAATTCTCGTGTTGGTTTTGGGGTAGCGGCATTGAAGAAAGTGGCTGATAAGCACGGAAAAAGTAGGTCAAGCAAGATGCAATTTGATGGCGAGGAAACTGTACAGTTGGAGAAGTCAGTGGAAGAAGATTTGAAAGGTGCTCATCTCTATACTCTGCTTGTGTGTGCCTTTGTAGTATGGATGGAGGTGACTTTACCCCTGAACATACATGTCTGTTTTCTGGATATATGAGTATGCATTCAGATTGGAAGAGAGATTTTGGTTTCATACTAATTCAGCAAAATTTAAAGTTGTGATACAAAATTCATAAAGTTGACCTCTTATTGACACTAAATGTTCAGTTCCAAAACCACGTAAAACTTGCAGCTCCAAGTGTAAAATGGCTGGCTTTCTGGTTACTTCAGCCACATCATGGGTATAAACCAACACTAGGAGAATAGCTAAGTGGATGTTAACGGGAGCCAAGTATTACATTTTCACCTCCTTGTCTTGGACTGGGATGCATTATATATTTATGAACATAAGTCTTACTTTCATGGTTAGATTTTGTTGCAACGAGAATATCTTTTCTTAGCGTGCAACTTATTCATATTGCACAATCATATGCAGTTGGTGGCATTGATAGCAAAAGACTACTACCTGAAGAAGAAGCTGAAACTTCCAATTCCAGTGTGGTTGACAACTCTCATGATCAAGACGACTTCTGGAAGTCATTTGTTTCCTCGTCACAATCTGATGGATCGGTAAAAGGTGATGACAGTTTTTCACAGGAGGAACATGTAAAAGATGGTTCTGAAAGCAGTGAAGATGACTCGTTCAAAATGCAAACTTCTCAACCGAAGCCTTCCAAGTCTGTTAAACGAAACAAATGGAAACCTGAGGAAATTAAGAAGCTCATTCAAATGCGTGGGGAATTGCATGACAGATTTCAAGTTGTAAAGGGAAGAATGGCTCTCTGGGAAGAGATATCATGTAATTTAATCGCTGATGGGATGAATCGAAGTCCAGGGCAGTGTAAATCTTTATGGGCATCACTAACTGAGAAATATGAGGTTTGTTCCTCGATCTGTTACGTTTGAAATATTGGACTGCAGTTCCAATATTTTTCTAACGTTTGTGTGCTCATATTTTTCTTAGCATGTACCTTAAATTGTAAAAGCGCATGCATATCTGTGCAACGTGTTCCAACATTACCAGAAAGTTGCCTTCATATTGAAAGTTGCATAGCAATTTTTGTGCCAGAAGGGAATCTGTTTTACATTAACCTTTTTCCTAACATGTACAGGAAAGCAAGAGCGGGAAACAGGGTCGAAAGAATTGGCCCTACTTTCAAGACATGGACAAAATTTTGTCAGGATTGGAGGCAGCAGCATCAAAATAATGGGATGATAAGCGTAGGGTTGAACACTTTCCGTGGAAGCTTTCAAGTGCCTCTTTGCTCGAGTTAGAATGATCTCAGTATAGCAACAGGGTCGAAAACTGGGGGCCAGATGAAAAGTGGGCTGGTCTTGAAGCCGTAGGAAGGAATTGTAAATTATTGTAGCTGATCAGCTGCATGATGAAGGAGATGGTGAAGAAGCTTTGGTGAACTTGTTCTGTAAAAGTATGGGACCCGTCATTTATTAGTCATCAAACACATAATGAGAATGGCGTTTAGCCTATTTTCTGCTATATTATTTATATCTTGGCGTTTAGCCTATTTTCTGCTATATTATTGATATCTCTTCCTACTTTTCTTATTCAAAATCTTGATGTCGTTGAACACTTAGTTGGTAGCCATAACTGTATACATTTTCTGGTAACAACTTGAGTTGAACAGGTCTATGTTCAAAGTTGCCCATCTTTCTCCCAATGCTTATCTCCCTTGACTTTGAGGTTTATATCAATCTTTAATTTTGTTAGGCTACCTAAACTTTGTTTTTCCATAGTCAATAGTGGGAAAGTTTTTTGCTTTTTACATGATAGGCTCAACAGGTTTTGCACTTTAAATTTTCATACTTTGATGATGCTCTATGTAACCGATGTATTTTTTTTGGAAAGGAGTGACCGATGTAATTTAAAACTCTTAAGTTTATTTTATGTTAATGTTAAGAGTACAATGGTACTATCTACTGTTTTAAAAATCGAATTAAAAGTTAAACTGATAAGATAAGAAGTTTAAGGTTTAAAAGATTCAACTGATATTAAATGTTATAAAATTGGTAAATATTAAATAAAATTAAAAAATTTAAAATATAATTTAAAGACATCGTTCTTATCTAAATTACAAGTTTAATTGAAAAAAGAAATTGTTAAGCAAAAATTAATTAATTGATTGATTTATAAGAACTTTTTAATGAAGGCATAGAGGACATCATCTCTTCAAGTAATCTTAGCAAGTTTGAGAGATATCGTAACTTTACTTGTTACTGGCTCATTATAAGGAAAAAAAAATTAAAAGAGCTTTGAAGGAGATGAAGAGTGGAAGGGCCAGTAAAGTCTAATGAGATATCTATGGAGGTGTGGAAGAGCCTAGAAGAAAAGGGTCTTATTTAGTTAGCTAAGCTTTTTCATGTTATCCTTAAATTTGCCAAAATGCTAGATGAGTAGAGACTTAGTATGCTAATTGCTCTATACAAGAACAATGGGACATCTGAAGATATAACAATTATAAAAGCATTAAACTACTTAATCACACCGTGAAGTTATGGGAGAAGATGATGGAGAAGAGAGTGAGAAAGGGTGGTCCTATCTCGAAAAACCTATTTAGCTTCATTTTAGGAAGGTCCACAATAGAAGTTTTATATTTTCTTAAAGGATTAATAGAATATTACAAAGAAATACAATGTAACTTATACATAGTTTTTATTGATTTAGAGAAGGCGTATGAGAGAGTACTTAGAAAAATCATGAAGAGTTATTTAGAAGTTAAAGGAGTTCCTATGACCTATAAATGGGTTAATAGGAATATATATGAAGGTGTAAAGATTAGAGTAAGGACGACAGGAGGAGATATAAAGAATTTCTATTGATATTGCGTTACACCAAGGCTTCTCACTGAGCTCTTTTTTGTTTGCAATAGTGATAAACAAAATCACCAAGAATATCCAAAGGGATTTGCCCTAGTAGATATTGTTTGCTGGTAACATTATTTTAGTAGATGAAACAAAAGAGGGTGTCAATGTTAACTTAGAACTTTGGAGGGATACGTTAAAGTCGAAAGGTTATAAATTGAATAAGAATAAGACTGAGTACTTCGAGTGTAATTTTTTGGGCCATACGGTAGCTATCGATGTGGAGGTAAAGATTAGTTCAGAGGTTATATCACAAAAAGAGTGTTTTAATTATCTAGGATCTATTATCTAAAGCAATAAAGAGATCAATTAAGGCATATATAATTCACCGTATCAGATCAAGGTGACTTAAATGAAGAAGTGCATCAGAATTTTTATGTGACAAAAAGATACCACTCAAATTCAAAGGTAAATCATATCGTTTAACAATTAGGTCAACCATACTCTACAAAATAGAGTGTTCACCCATCAAACAAGTGTATAATCATAAGCTAATAGTGGCGGAGATAAAGATATTCCATTGGATATGCAACTTTACTAGAAGAGATAGAGTTAAAAATGTAATGGTAAGAGACAAATTAAAGGTGGCTAATAATAATGGAAAATTAAGAGAAACAAGGATTAGGTAACTTAGATATATTAAAAGGAGACACCTTGATGCTCTAGTGAGAAGATGCAAAAAGATTGTACTTAAAGACTGTAAGAGGAAAAAAAAAAAAGAAGGTCTAAGAAGAATGACTATATAATAAAGATATAAATACAATTCAATTGGGGTTGAAGTTCGTTTCCAATGTTTGTTATCGCTTATTTATGTAGCTTTGTGCCGGACAAATCTTCTGATTATAAGCTAGTCCAATAACTCATCTATTGTATGTTTCATATGTGGTTCGACCAATCTAAGTTTGGTTCCTGAACAAATTTTACTTGCTCGTATGATGTTCGGAAACAACGAGAGACACGCAAGCAGTCCACTCACTTAATGGGAACAAGATCCTCTGTCCAGTTTTATGGTGTCTTATTGTATCCAGTGAAACTCAGCCATTCATTTATACGGATCCCACGTGGGCTCCACATAAATAAACGTGGAGCCTGCATAAATGAATGGATGAGATTCACTGGACACAATAAGACACCATAAAAACTGGACAGAGGATCTGGACTCCACTTAATGCTCTCAAGATAGATGGAAAGGTTTCCTACTGAAACTGAAAGCCTTATCTGATACTCAAACTCAGTGCCCCATTATTAATTCAGTTTGGAGATGGGCTTTAGCGAACTTGAATAGACTGGTGACACTCCAGCTGGCTATTGCTATGAACTTTGTCTTAGCTACCACCAACCTCTCCCAAATATGGTCACTCATGCCTATGAATAGAAGCTTTGTTAGATTTTGAATAGAGATTTTCAACTTGATTTGACGAATGACAGTTCATTCCAATGTTGTTACATTTTGAAGCCAATTTTACTGTCATGAACATCAACTTAATCACGAGGTTTTTGGCCGCATAGAAACTTGCTTAGGTTCAAAATTAGGAACTTTGCAACTTTTACCTCTTATCAGTGATGAATGGTAGGAAATGAATCCTCTTTACTGTCTCAAAATTTCTTTTATGTTGTATATGAAGCCATATAGACTTGGAACTTAATTATAACTAGAATATTAAACTTGTTTTTTTGTAACTTATTCTTGGTTATACTAAAGGAACCACGAGCCATAGTTAAAAGGATGTTTTAACCAAATGACTCCACAAAAGGCTAAGACAGACATAAGAACAAATCATACAATTGACACCTTGGATGTCTAATAGGATGGAGTTGCAGAGTGAAATGCAATAGCTTGAAATAAGAAGTTTAGTGAGAAAAAAATGATGGCCACAAAGACTGCAATGATCCCAATAATGATGATGACTAGGGAATAATTATAACACCAACTGTTTGCTATTAAATGTTCACTAAAATTAAATCTGTTCATTTGGTTTGAGTTTAAAGTAGGGTTAGAGTTTAACAACAAACTTCTAACTTTGTGATAGTTAGAGATTACAATGCATTTTAACATCTTTAAGTGTGCATTTCTGTAGGAATATGCTTGCCTGGATATGAGAAACTATAGGGTAATCTACTAATTGTTGGAAATTAGTTTGTGATATAAGTAGTTAAAGTCAAACTTGAAAATGAAAGGTTGCTTTCTTCCTAAAAGTTGTGAGTTGTAGTGAACAGGCGTGACTATTCTGAAGGATTGCTTCATTTTCAATAGTTGTGACTTGTAGTGAACAAACGTGACTGTTCTGAAGGGTTGCTTCCTTTCCAAGAGTCGTGACTGGTAGTGAACAGACGTGATTGTTCTGAAAACTCTCGTATATATGAGTTTTAGTCCAGATTATAAATGTTTTTAACAATTTTACCAACACAATCTCTGCATTCATAATTCTTGATGAATATTCCTATTCTTCCAACTTGAATGTTCTTATATGTTGTATCTTAGAAGTAATTTGCCTCTAACCCGGTTTGCAAGCATAGTGGTGGAAAATAATACTTTAAGGAAAGTGTCTAACATGCTTAGAACACTTTAAACTTTGTGTTTTGATCTTAAGTTCTCTCAATTCTCTGCAACACCATTTACTTCATTGTTCATCCTTTGTTTTGTGCACTTCCAAGCCCCATCATTACTACACTAATCTTATGCTTTCCACTTCACATATTCTTTACCAAATACTTAAAATATTCAACTCCACATGCACCGTTGATTTCAAAATAAAAGGTCAATATTAGTACAATAACTACCATACCTCTAATCATTCCTTTGATTACTGAGTAGAACAACAACTCAACAATCCACCATCAGCCCAGAAGAGAAAAATCCTCACCCAATTCTCAAGATCATTTCCTATGATCAATATTCGGGTTATTAAGGATATGTATGAAAGTGTAAAGACTAGAATAAGGACGATAGGAGGAGATACTCGAGCTAAACCTGGGCCCCTTTGACATCCCTAATCCCTATGACCTGTATACGAGTTATTAGGGATATGTATAAAGGTGTAAAGATTAGAGTAAAGACGATAGGAGGAGATACAAAGCATTTTCTATTCATATTAGGTTACACTAAAGCTTCTCATTAAGCTCTTTTCTCTTTGCACTAGTGATGGATAAAATCACTAAGAATATCCAAAGGGATGAGCCTCGGTATATGTTTGATGACATTGTTTTAGTAGATGGGACAAAAGAGGGTATCAATATCAACCTAGAACCTTGGAGGGATACGTTAGAGTCGAAGGGCGGTAAACTAAGTAAGACTAAAACTGAGGAGGTGCTTGGTTGATAGGTTTGGGAAGAATTCAATGGATATAGAATGAAAAAAGATGGTTGGTTATTTATTATCATTATAGGGACAATATTATAATATCCAACGTTCAGGTATTGTTCCATACCCCTCAAGCATGAGAGGAATGTCAATCATTCCTGAATGACACTCACTTAATCTTTTTTTAAATCTTTTTATAATTAAATATAATTAATTAAATACAATTACTTAATTAATATAATTAATTAAAATAATATTACAATATAATTAATTAATTACAATATAATTAATTAATTGCAATATAATTACTTAATTATACTTTCTTCTCTTTTTTAGCAATTAAATATAACTAATTAAAATATTTTAAATTTGATGTAAAACAAAATTTTATCAAACTTTTATTTCTCAATATTTTTAACAAACTAACTACTATCAATAGTAATGGTAATCATTCATTCGTTCTAACCAACTATCATAATTATAATAATTATATCCATTTTCATTCATCTCTATATTCATTCTCATTCTTATTACTATTACCCAATTTGAACCAAGCGTCCCCTGAGTCCTTATAGTGTTTTTTTTTGGGCCATAAGGTGGCTTTCGATGTGGAGGAAAAGATTGATTCAAAAGTTATATCATAAAAAAAGTGTTTTAATTATCTAGGATTGATCATCCAAAGTAATAAAGAAATCGATGAAGACATAGTTCATCGTATCAGATCAAGGTGAATTAAATGGAGAAGCGCATTGAGAGTTTTATGTGATAAGAAGATACCATTCAAGCTCAAAGATAAATCATATCGTTTAACGATCAGGTTGACCATGCTCTATGTAACAGAATGTTGACCCATCAAGCAGGTGTATAATCATAAGCTAATAGTAGCAGAGATAAAGATGTTACGTCAGATGTGCAACTTTATTATAAGAGATAAAATCAGGAATGTAATGATAAGAGACAAATTAAAGGTAACTAATATTAACGAAAAATTAAGAGAAACAAGGATTAGGTGATTTGGATATGTTAAGAAGAGACACTATAATGTTCTAGTGACAAGATGTGAGAAGATTATACTTAGAAATTGTAAGAGAAAAAAAAAAGAAGGCGTAAGAAGAACTGTGAAGACTGGGGTGGTGGTTAAGAACGATACAACTCTGTTAGAACTTACCAAGGACATGTCGATCAAGAGAAAACTTTAGCTTACTATGATATGAATAAAGAATCTCACATATAAAGGTTTTTTTTCGTTCTCTAATATTTTTCTTCAAATCTTATGTCTGTATTTAGCCTAAATATTTAATATGTAGTACTTCTCTCTTGATTAGTCAGCTTAAATATTTTCTTATTTAGCCTAAATGTTTTTTTGAAATGGTTTAGTTTGATTATTTATGAACTTGTCTTTTTTCTTGTTCATGTATTTATTTACTTATTTTATCTTTTATTTTGACTCTTTACCTTATTCTATATTTATTGTATTTTTTATTTTATTACTTAGTTTTATATTTTATTTATATGTATATATTTTATTTTATATGTAAAAGATAATAATATGTGTGTGTGTGCGTGTATTCTTTTTTGCTCTCCCTTTTTCTTCATATGGATCTATCATAAGTAACCTCTTTACCAGTTAAAGGTAAGACTGCGTATGTTGAACTTTCCCAAACAAAACGTATCAACGAAACTTTCAGAATTATTAATGTTGTTGTTAAGTATGCCTGTGAAGAAAGTATTGGGACATTTAAAATTAGTCTAATACAATATGCAAACTACTTGAAAACAACAACAACAATCAATTAAAATCTCGCTGATACGTGAGATCTAAGAAGATGTAGTAATATACAATCTTACCCATAATTAATATAGAGGTTATTTCTGAATGATCCACTTGAACTTATTTAACATAAAGTTAAGAGTACAAAGAAGTTAAAATTCTCGTATGTCTATGCATATTATATTATATTATATTATATCAAATTTTATAATTTAATAGGATAATATAATTAAAATATTATAATGTAAAATTTTTTAATTTAATGGGATTAAATTCCAGTAATCTTCTTCGAATTAAAACATAAAGAGAAAAAAAAAAGAAATGGAACTCCTTTGGATTTAAAAAAAGGAAAATAAATGAGAGCCCTTACATTGCTTTGGGTCCCAAGGGCAACTCAGATTGGATAATAAGCCGACATGATAGCGTCAGGGTGTCTTCACCAATGACCTAATCCAGTGTGAGGTAAGCCAATACTCAAAAGTCTCCAGATTTTTGGGTTTTCAACTCGTGTTTCACGTGTTGAGGCTTCTGTTCCCGCACACTCGTATTGCAACCGACAATCAATACTGTTTAGCCAAAGCCCACCGAGTAGCACAGGCCTTATTGGTCTAGGAACCTGTTTAGTTGTTGATCTGTGCCCTTTATTCTCCACAGTGTTTGGACCACATCACTAGACCCACGTTCATCACACTTTCGTCTTATCTTCCTCGAAGGTTACAACATGTCTATTTGCCTTCATTTTCTTCCTAACGACACGCGTTTTACGTTAGAACTTATCGTCTCACCCGTTTTCAACACCGTCAGTGCGGTCTCTGATTTGAAGCTTCACTCCAAGCTTCTGGGTAAACAAGTTGATGGAATCTAGAAACACGATCTCCTTACTAGTTTATATATGAAGAGATTTTTGTTGACAGACTATCATATCCAAACATTTGTTTCAAAACAACATTGCCCAGTAGTTGTTATACTCTTGTTGGGACTTAGGATACACATAATATAGTTTTACTGTAGTAAATATTGAATCTTTGGAGTTGCGGGATGATAAAAGGAGGAGAATTCGACGTTGTCTTCGAGCACCTCGACGAGAATGGTGATGGGAAGGTTTCACCTGTGGAGTTAAGCCGCCGTCTGGGGCAGTTTGGGATGGAATTGTGCATCGAAGAGGCGGAGATGGTGGTTGGTCT
>JAOSBL010000005.1:29480-42200 GCA_027568915.1 Erythroxylum roraimae
GACCAAATCCTCTGTTCCCACTATCCAAGAGCAACCCTGTGTCATCATGGATGACACAGGGTTGCTCTTGGATAGTGGGAACAGAGGATTTCACTCCCTTAAGTTCGAATCATTAAAAAGGAGGGAAGAGGAGGATTTTAGCTGCTCATGACCCTCTAGCCTCTTGGGCATGCTCCTTGGTCGGATCAATTACGGACGTCTCGCTTCCAGCGACAATGTGGGAGTTGGAGCTACTAGAGAACTTGAGGATGCTGGGAACCTGATGCTGAGCAGGGCCAGTGATCATTTAGCAGTTGACCAATTAGTATATGACGAGTCCTTGTGTGCAAAAGTGAAAAGGTTACGTAGAAATCTGAGAGATCTTAGGATTCCAGATTTACCTCTTCTGGAGCTCTTGGGATGGGGTCTTAGGGGCTTTTGGTTAGTTCAACAAAAACTAAGATACCTAATGTATATCCCAAAAAAAGAAAAAAAACAATTGGAATACAATAAATGTTTCCTTTTTGTGCAATGTCGCCGTCATCACCACTTTGTCCATGATCATCAGATTCCTTTCTCAAACTGGTTGCAACCAGATGCCTATCATTGTCAGATCAAGCTCGCACCAGTTATGGAGAATCATTTTGCGATCTTAGCATCTTGGAAAGTTTTAAAGCGTACAAAAACAGATTTCAGTAACGTGATCTTCGGTGTTCTTCCTCCAGGAATATGTCCATGGAATCTTGGCCACAAGAGTTAATCACATGTTGCACGTTGCATGAGATTTGCCTCAGTAAGCAATTCCGGATAATCCTCTGATAGAGAGACGACGAGAGTCTTTAGGAGCTAATATGGAGTAGGATTCACACTATACTTAGAATTCATTCCAAACTAGTCTCTGGATTCTGATCTTCGGCATGAGATTCTTGACCATGGAGATGGATCAGTCTATGCCATGGAAATGAAAACATGATATTATCTTCGTCTCTAAAATCTAGTGCTTCATTTATTAAATAAAATAATATCATTTTATTAAATTTAATAAAATAACATTATTTTAGTTTAGACCAATTTATAAAATTCCAATCCAAACTTGCCAATTTAAAGCCTAAAAAATAATTTTTAAAATAGAACTTGTCATTTTATTAAATTTAACAAAATAACATTATTCTAATTTCAATTTACCGGACCAAATTATAAATTCACATCTAAACTTGACTCAATTTAAAGCTTGAATCAAAATTTGACCTAATTTTTAATTAAAATTAGTTTTAATAAAATAACATTATTTTAGTTTAGACCAATTTATAAAATTCCAATCCAAACTTGCCAATTTAAAGCCTAAAAAATGATTTTTAAAATAAAACTTGTCATTTTATTAAATTTAACAAAATAACATTATTTTAATTTCATTTTACCAGACCAAATTATAAATTCATATCTAAACTTGACTCAATTTAAAGCTTGAACCAAATTTTGACCTAATTTTTAATTAAAATTAATTTTATCTTTAATTTTAGATTAGATTAAACTCGAACTGTTTTACTTCTTCGTGTTCAACCCGGCACATTATCACTTTAGAGTATTGCCTTGTTTGTGAATGCACTAAGTTATTGATTTAATGATGAATAACACGTGATTTTGGAGGTGTGAAAAGAATAAAAAGATGTGTGTCAAGAAGTTTTAAGTAATGATCCTGTTTCCATGGTACAACTTGCTTAGTCATATACCAACTAGATGCATTCTTTTGTAATCCTATATACAACCTTTTAGACTACTTCAATAGTTAAAAGAGAGAATTCCATGTCAGGATCAACCTCTTGAAACAAAGGATCAGACCAAATCTTTGCACTAGAAGGTCATCACTTCTTGTGAAAACAAGGAACTCCAGAGTTCCATTCAAATTGTAATTGCTGGTTCATCCATATAAGTGGGCAGAGATCTTGGCTTTTTCAAATGGTAATTAACCCTTTAGTTTAATTCAGCACGGGGAATCAAATTCTTTTAGTTTCTGTGAGAATGTCAACGGTAATTGTAGCAATGATCAGACACAAAACAAGGCTAATGATACTTCCGAGTGAGTAAACAGTGGAACAGATACTCTGTTTTAGCTAATTAGTTCTTATCTTGTTTAATTAAATCTCATTCACATATTTACGTGAGACTCATATAAATATATGGTTAAAATTGACTGGAACAGAGTTGGAATACCATTTTTAGCATAGAGGATCTGGCATCGTAAACATGGTTAGAATCCTGTTTCGGTAAAACTATAAGAGAAATTTTAGAAATTTTTTATATTATTTAAACTATTCTTTTAGTTTTAAAATTTTCAAGAGAATTTCTTCTTTTAAGTTTTAGTTAAAAAATAACAACGAAATACATACATACTTGGACTAATTAAATATTATTTATATAAAAATTGAACATAACTTTTAAATTTAAACTAAACTAATTAAATTAACTTAAATTAATAATTTATTATATTATCTTAACTTATTAATCTATGTCAAATTTAATTATTTCAAGATAGTTTTAAAATCGAACCTATTTATTATGTTAATAACATTTGATTAATCCACTTCTAACGTTTATTTTACATGTATTTTGTTATTATTTTTGTTAAAAGTATATTTTAAATCTCAATGTTTATAATAAAATACAACTTGAACCCTAACGATTTAAAGCGTTCAAATTAAACTATAATATTTTTAAAACATAAAAAAAACTCTAAATGGATGAAAATTTTGATATGATTAATTTTCCGTCAATTAAATGTCATGTAAATGCCGACTTAATATTATTTTTATATTTTTAAATAAAAAATAAGTCTAATTTAAAAAAACTTATCAAAAAATAGGCTTCATTGTCACCTCGGAGTAAAACCTACTGTTATATATTTCAAACAATAAATTCTACTTGTCTAATGATAGTAAAGCTTAGTTCATGCATTTCAAACAGTGAGTTTCACTTATTGTTTTAAAAAAAACCGACATTTACGTTACAAAAAGTTAACTCTATCTATTTAGAATTTATTTTGAATATTTTAAAAACGTTAAGGCTCAATTTAAACACTTAAACTTCGTCTGTTTTGTATTATGTTAGAAACGATTATATTCAAAATACAATTTTAGCCTTATTTTTTAATTGATGTCTAAGAAAGACTTATTTTTGCAAAAATCAAAATTTAAAAAAATCAAAAAAATTAAATATTAGAAAAATTTTCTGGGACTTTTTGAGCTACTCTTTTATTCCATCTGTCTTAAACAACTGTTACGCTAAAATCATCGATCCTTTTTGTCCTGTAACGTTTGTGTTATTATTTTGTTTTGAAATTTAGAGGATCCAAATGACGACTTGTCCCGATAAGCTCGCGGCGTGACCCAAATTGGAGAACAACGGAAATCAATGTTGGGCTTCGAGCTTGGGACCTGTTTTGATACGACCAATTCAGTTATACCGGTTTGTTTTGGGACACAATAAAACCTAAATGTATGGATTCTATTTGTATCGTTTTCTTCATAGTGAAATTCGCTCTACTCTTACACGAGGATATAGGCATTATTGGTCGAAGCTCGTTATTTTTCTTTATTTTCAATGCTTTGAGTGTGTGGTTGTGTGCATGATTATTATTGAGATTTATCTAACAATTTGCGAACACAAAATAAAACACACAACTAGAATTTGGCCTGTGGTAAGCTAATAAACATGCAATACTTATTTTGACAATTATTTACCTGATCATCCTGCATAAACAAACGTATAGTGCATTTCAATAATCAAAATGCTTGCTAATCATCACAATTTGCACTTGGAGAAAGTGCCAGAACTCCATGGAAAGCACAAGGGAAACGTTACTGTTACTTCTCATTTCACAAATTCGGAGTGGCAACTGGTTTTTGAAGGATCAACCAATTTAGCAGCTGATATCCCCCAGGCAGCCATCCAGTGACAACCAAAGTACAACAATTCAAGCTCAAATGCCTTTCCTATGCTCACTTTTCGATTGGAACCCATAGGTACCATCTCGTTGCAGCCTCATATCATAAGTTTCAGATTTAGCATTTCTCGAATTCATTCGACGTTCCCTCTCATTAATCCTACCATTACTTTTACTTCCACTACTCTGACTATTCACTTCTCTTTGCTTTCTGTTAAACCCAACTTGCCCTGAATCCAACTCACTAGAACCATACCTATGTCTGCTCCTATTCATCTTCTTCCTAAATTTACCATCTCTTCTCCTATTCACACCATTACCTTCAGTCAATTCACCAGATTGGACTTTTCTTTCAAACCCATCTTTAATTCTCTCTTGATTCTCATTTTCCAAACCTGAATTCAACTCTTCCTCATCAGAATCACCAAGCCCAGAAATTTTTTCATAAGGCTTAATACTATGAACGACCCCTTTAGGGAAAAACCTAGCAGAGGGTATCCCATCAGGAGTCTCAAACAACTGAGGCCCGTCTCTCTCCGACCACATGTCGAACCCACCCGGTCTCTGAAACCTGTCGGCCAAAACCTTAACTTGTTCATCGGCACTAACAGAGAACAAGTTGGGAGCTTTTTTAACAACCTCCCATGGTCGTTCAAGCTCCGAAATTGCTGCTTTAAGTTCAGCTCTCTTTCTCATCTCGTAAATTTGTCTCTCGCGACAGAGCCGAGCTTTGAGGAGTTGTTTTGCTTTCTTCGCTTGCATTCGCTTCCACTGCCATTTGGACACGCCGCCGGGGTAGGTTCTTGGGCCGCCACCCATCCGGATGACGGTAGTCCGGCGAGTAGTGGGCGGCGGCTCGTGGAAGGAGAGCTTGGAGAAGGAGAGCGAGGTTGAAGATAATAGGGATTTAGAGAAAGAGAGGTTGTTTGGAAGTGGGAGAGCCATTGGTCTACAGTTGCAGAAAATCAGTGACGCTCAAGAAGTTCTGATTTTAGCTACATCTGATTTTTTAATTGATTCAAATATTTGTAATTGGTAACTTTGACCGCCGAAGCACCAGTGGTCTAGTGGTAGAATAGTACCCTGCCACGGTACAGACCCGGGTTCGATTCCCGGCTGGTGCAATTTTTGTCATTCTATTGGCTTTACATGGGTGTAGTCCAATTTTGTTTTATAAATCTAAACCCAAGTTTAAACTTAATTGAGCAAACCAAACTTAGTAAGTTGATAAATGTTTATTGACTTTAGATGGATCTAATGCAATTATCTACAATTAGTTTAGGAATGTTAATTTTGGCCTGGATCACTCGGCCGCCAGATCCAATTTTGGCCTAAGTTAACCGGGCTACAGGCCAAAATTGTTCCATTTAATTGGGCCACTAGTCAAGGTTAGGCTCAATTTTGCTTGGATTGACTAGGCTACAAGTCAAAATTGTTTCATCCGACTACGCCACAGGTCGAGATCGACTGAGCATGGGCCGGCACGACTCGACCCGTGGCCAGACCGTAAAGTAAAAAACGATGTTGTTTTCTAATTTTTTAAAAATATATATAAGGTTAGGCGCCCATAGAGCCACTAGTCGGTCAGCCTATGATCAGGCTGGACCACGGGCCACCTAGCCTGTGAGTCAGGCTTGGCCGGGCTAGGAGCGGCCCGACCCATTAACTCTCCTAAATTAGTTAGGTTTGAAAAAGTGTTGTTAAGGCTAAATCCAAACTTAAACACAATTAAGCAAATCTAGCTCAACAAATTAATAAACATTAAGAGTGGTCACAAGTTTTAACTAATACTTTTCAACTGACTAATCTAATCCAATAAAATCCATTTGAACAACAAGTTTAGACCAATTCAGCAAACCAAGCTTACTAAGTTGATAAATGCTTGTTGATTTTAGATGGATCTAATGCAGTTATCTATAATTAGACTTAAACCCAAGTAAATAAATTGGGCTTAATAAATTGATAAGCATTAAATAGAACTAATGGTGGCTAATGCGTAGTTGATGCAATTTTTTGATGTAAGGGAACACACTGAGCTGCCTGTGGCTGTATATCTTAGGAAGTGAGGCTATTTCTTGCCTGTTTCCAGAGTTCTCAGCACATGCAAATCACCTAGTTTTTACAACACTAAGCTTCACAACCACCAATTCCTGAGCTGTCCACACCAAGCAACTTCAGGTTTAGAAAATAATGACTCATAATGGAGAGACAAGAACCTGACATCAACCTTCTGATTACTCCTTAATCAAATACTAAAACTCTGTTACTGTCTCTTGACTCCAACTTTTTCTTAAAACTTTGTCTGCTTCCTACAATTAGAATCCCCATGTCGTGTCTGGTGTTTTAGAAGCATTCGATCTGTATAATGATATTAGCAGACATCATTGTAAGTTCTGTTCTTGAATCATTCGTACCAAACCCCTTTCTGCATAAACTTCCTGAGGCAGCAAGTCTCCTGATATTGATGATGTGATTCATTTTTGTGATTCATGTCGATAACCCTTTTACTAATTTCAGTTTCTTCAAACGTTTTAGGTGAAATTGACTGCTAAACATGGTGTATCGATCCACCTCAAGGGAGCAGAAGGACCTGAGGGGACAAAAAAGAAAGGAACATAACTTGGAACTTCTGCTGCAATGAATTTTTTTTTTTCTTTTTCCTTCTAAGTTGGAACAACTAGTAAGTCTTATAGGTTAAGCACTCTTCCAAGCATCATCATCTTCCTTGAGAAAGGCGTCCAAACTATGACCTTAAACCATTTCTTTACATCAATATTAGTAATTAAACTCAACCAGATCGAATCCATTTTTGAAACTCTTAAACACATAAACACATTGTAAATCCTGTTCCCTTGATTGGATTCTTAGTTGTAATTTCAATTATTCTACTGCTTTCCACGTGCATCTCCCTCTGTTCCTTCCATTCGGCAGACAACTCCATACCCAGCAGATCATGAATTTGAGTAAAATATGATTGGAATCTAATCGATAGGAAACTTCCATCAAACCACACGTTCACTCGATCCACTATATATATATTATGCATATTGCCTGAAGCGTCCACTCTACTTGTACTCCTATCGCTTCAGAAAAACTTCATCTTCTCCAAATATGATTCAAACCCTTTTCATTTGCATTGTCTTAGCTAATAGTTTTATGGGTCTAGCCATAGGCGCTACTGACCATTCTAAAGCTTTAACACCACAAAACAGGAAACTTGGAGGGCACCATCTTCACGAAACTGCTCAATCTTTCATTTCTCCGAGTCTGAGCCCATCTATGGCACCGGAGGTTGATCTGGAGAACCTGCAAACTACCCGAAAAGCCGGTTCTTTGGATCAAACAGGTTCAGAAGAGAATGTCGGCGTTCAAGCACAGGAGTTCCACTTGAAGAAGCATCATCATACGGACAAGTCAGTTGCAGGAGGTGGTGTTATCTTAGGTGGTCTCGCCACCACTTTTCTGGTGGCGGTTTTCTGTTACATTAAGGCAACCGGTAGACATAAAGGTGACACTGATTCTGAAACGAACTAGTACGACTTTGTATGTAAATCCTTGGATTCGTGTTTAAACGTTGTAAAGAAGAGTTAACTGATTTTGGATTTTAGAGATTAGTGGTATGTTTCATGATCAATAGTCAGAAATGAACTGAAAGCCACGTGCCCAAGTTTCATATTTTCCCGATTAGTAGTAACTAAATTATCAAATAATACGTAATAATAAATAAATTACATAATATTTTAAATTAATTAATTGATAAATTAATTAAAATTTGACAATTTCAATTTAAGTATTTCTCTTTTAAAAATAATTTAAGTAGTAAGTATTTATAATTACTAAAAAGTTTGCATTTCTAACTAATTTTAGATTAAATATTTTTCAACTCTTAAATTAAAAGGTTAAATTTATGGTAATAAATTGACTCTTATTTAATTATTAAAAAACTCAACTGGTTTGGTTAGCTTATTTAATTATAAAAACTTTAAACTGTCTAATTTTTCAGTTCGGTTTTTAAATTTTTGGTTCAATTTACTTTAATAACTCTTGTTGTTAAAAATCGGTCAATGTATTAATTAATTAATCAATATTTATAAATTAATAAATTCTTATAAACTAACATAAATCAATTAATGTTAATTTAACAATTTCTTTTTAATTAAACTTCAAATTACAATCTTTTTTTGTTCATATTTCAAATTCTTTAATTTTATTTATTTTTTAGTTGATTTTATGGCAGCTTAATACAATTTGAGCATTTTAAACCTAACAACTTAACTTTTTGTCATAACAGTTTAACTTCCGGTTTAGTTTTTAATACATTAACCTTATTTTAAACTATTTAAAATAATATTATTTTGAAATTACTTTAATTTTTTGGATTCTACGTCAAATCAACATTTCAAATTCAATTTTTTGGATTCTACGTCAAATTGACATTTCAAATTCAAACTTAATCTAAAACTCAATTAATTCAGACTATATTATTAACTTTAAATTGTATCAAATCTATATGTAGAGGGTTGGTAGTACAAAAGTTGATAAGCCAAATTATACTCTCGAAGGATTATTTCGAGTTTAAACATACAAATTTTCGCCTTAAATTTAATGAAATTCAAGTTTGAAGTTATTTTTCTTTAAAAATTAATTGAATTTTAAAGCATGAAAATTTTATATTTATTATAAATTTTGTCCAAAAAATTTACTTTTTAAAAATTTGATCGAATTTAAAAAAAAATCAAACTTATAAAATTTTTTTAACTCAAGTTTAATTTGATTGAACTTATTATCACTCTTACAAAAGCGAGCTTAACCGTATCCGGCGTCAAGAGAATCGGGCACGTGTATGTTACATGAAAGCCCAATTAGTGTTTACTGAATATTCGGTTCGAACTGGTAACAATCTTAAGCAACACGAAGCTTGTTTCCCACATCAAGCATGACACTTGCTAAAGCAAGATTGTGGGTCCAAAATTGATAAAGGAAACTGAGGATAAGGTGAAGATTATAAAGGAAAGATTGAAAGCTACTTCTAATCGCCAAAAATCATATGTAGATTTCAAGGGAAAGGACATTGAATATGTTGATGGTGATAAAGTTTTCTTAAAAGCTTTATCATAGAAGAAAGTGTTTCGCTTTGGTAAGAAGGGTAAGTTAAGCTCTAGATTCATTGGTCCATATGAGATCATTGAGCGTATGAGACCAATAGCCTACAGATTAACATTGCCACAAGATCCAGAAAAGATTCATGTTGTCTTCTATGTATCTATTTTAAGGAGATATCGCTTCGATCCATCATATATTATAAAATTGGAAGATATTGAAACACAACCATATCTAACTTATGAAGAGAAGCCATTGAAGATTCTAGCAAAAGATACAAAACAACTAAGGAACAAGATGGTTCCACTAGTGAAAGTACTATGGACAATCCACAAGATCGAGGAAGCTACATGAGAACCAGAAGAAACCATGAGAAAGTCTTATCCACAACTATTTGACATAGGTAAATTTCGAGGATGAAATTTTATTTTCGTGGGGAATAATTGTAACAGCCCAAAATCTTGATTGCATGAATATTACTTTTTGGGTCGTGAATAGTATATCCTGAGGTCAATAGTGACATTCGGGAGCCAAACTTCACTTTATTTTATTTGACATTAGATAATATTATTTAAGGATAGCACGAGGATCAAATTTGAGGTCAAAATGAGTTTATTTTGAGGGTTTAACCAAGGGTTAACTAATGGTCAAAGTTTGACTCCAAAATAGGTAAAAGTCAAACCTGAAAATAATAATGAAAAATAAATGATATTAATTAAGGTCTTTATGTGATGTTAATATTTTTCTTATGGGTATTTTTATTGATAAGAAGAAAGAATGGATTAAAAGATAACTGAGAACAAGTCTCCTCCTTTCTTATCCATTTTTCTTTCATTTTTTCATTTTCACGCCAACTTTCTCTATTTTTAACCCCTAAATCAACTATTAAACATTAAATTATCAACCTAGGGTCCCTAAACTCACCATATCAACAAAAAGTTTGGGAAAAGATGAAGAAAAAGTAGATGGGCTGTTTTGATAAATAGTACCCGAAAATTTACAAGGTAAGTTAATGGAGTTTTTGTTGTTTTTATTACATGATTTTGGTGTAGTTGCATGCATTAATAAAAAAATGCATGAAATTGAATTTTTTATGCAATATTATGAAGATAAAGAAGACAAGTTGAAGGAGAGAGAGAAAGAGAAGGAATAAGGAATTGACGATGAAATTGAAGCTTATGAAAGTTTAATTTGAAGAATTGGACATTAATTTGGTACGTGTCCTTGCAATTATATTTTTCCCTAAAAATTGTATATTAGGTAATTTAGAGTTCTTGAGTAAAATTGGAAGCTTATGAAATTGTTGTTAAAAATATTTTAGTTGGATTATAGATGAAGTAGTATATGTGATTAATTTAGATTTTGGATTTATAATTTGTATTTCCTCCAATTGGCATACATATGTTGAATTTGAAAATTTTATATACATTTTATTTTTGACTAATTGGTAAGATGAATATGTCTTGAATGTTATATGGAGTAAATTAAAATCAATAATGGAAAAAAAGAGACATTACAGAGTGACATTTACTTTGGCCGAATATAGAATAACTTGAATTAGCTATTATGAGTGCTTATCATTAAATTTCAATGGAATTTAATTAGATTTGTTCTTAGTAAAATAGATAGGAATTGGAGGAATGTGATAAAGTTGGCATGTTAATTAGGGAGTTAGCAATACTGCGTCATGATATATATTACCAGACTGTATGGCTCCGAGAGCTTGGTTCCAATGTAAGATATTTGAATTGTGTTATGAACTGCATGGCTCCGAGAGCTCAGTTTCGATATGTAAATATTGAAAAAGAAGACTGTATGGTTTCAAGAACCCGATCCCATATTTTAAAATCCCACTTATCCAGTTCGGCAATACAATTCCGTTGGATTTTAGTTTGGGGCAATTAAATATATATATATGCATGACTAATGATTAAAGAACTTCAAATGAAAATAGTAATTGATTGTAAATTAAATTGTACAATTTATTCATCTTTGTGTAATTACATATGAATTATTAAAATAGATACATGCTTGTATTTCATAACTTGATTTTAAATACCTATTTATGCTTAGAAATAAATGAAGATATTTATATTTGAAAAATAATATACATTATGCATATTATGGTTGAATGAATTGAATTGGATGAGAAATGAAATTGCTTGAACACGACTAAGCCTATAGCTTAGCGTGTGGATTTTCTTTCCGCGCGTAGGTTTTGAAGAGAATTAGAAGAAAGTTGTGGTGGATCTACTACAAGACAAGAGTCACATAGAGGATCTCGAAAGATATGGAAGTGGATGTACTACAAATTTTTATTTTGTTTTTTGTTATGACATGTATACATAAAGAAGTGAAGGATCTTACAGAATTTTATTATGAATTATATATTAATTCATGAATGTTATGTATGAAATCTGGTTTATATGTGTTGAAATGTATTGGAGGATGGGTAAATTATTTTGTCACGGAGTTTGATATGGAACCGAATAGTTGAGTACCATGCATGAGAAGTGTATTAAAGTTTCTTGCAGGAGGTTTTAAGTATATATAGAGGAAACTCTATCAAAAATTTTATAAAGTGAATAATAATTACTAGAATGATGAGGTTTTCAACAGAGAATGTTGTAGTTCGAAATGTTAGGTTTGTAAGATTATGCTAACATTGGGTATGTCGATTCCATTATTGGATATGAGGTGTTACAGGAGAGGTCTTTTGGTATAGGCTTAAAATTCCTAAGACCAATTCAAAGCCACAAGTCATCATCTTCATCATGCTTGGGTTAGATCTTTTGTGGTTGGCACGAAGAATTTGAATTTGTACTTGACTCTTCTCTCCATCAAGGGATATAGACGTCGTCTTCACTATTATAATCGTCATCCTTCCAGCATTTACAATTCAGAATCTCGCATAGATGGATCTGTATCCCAAATAAAATGGTCATTGACATGGTTCACATATATCTCATGTCCATGGGGGGAGGGGGCGTGGGTACATAATGGATTGGAGGGCCGTTAATGCTTTCTTCACGAGAAAAGGGGGAGCTGATCCTCTGGCCCAGGTACTCTGTACCTAGCCTGTGCCAGAGGATCTTAGCCCTCCATTTAAGTTGAGAGTACCTAGCCTGTGTCAGAGAATCTCAGCCCTCCATTTAAGTTGAGTCAACTTAAATGGAGGGCTGAAAACCTCTGGCACAGGCTAGGTACAGAGTACCTGGGCCAGAGGATCTGAAGGCGGGAAAAGGTTGGACTAATCATCATTGTTCCTCCATAAGAGATTTTAGAGGATTTTGGGTGCTCTTCTCCAGTCTTGCTGAAAATGGATTTTACCGTTCCATCATTCAAATTTCTCAAATTTGGAGAAGTGGTGGTATGAATGAAACGTTAATGAAGAGTATGAAATTTTTTCATAGTTCGTGATCCACTCCATAAACATTAACTCCGCCAATTGTTATGATGTCAATTGTTGTGGAATTTGCACGAATATAGTCTCATTCTGAGACTTGTCTGCTGCCATCTAACCGCCCGTATGGTTGCTGTCTCCGGTAGTTGAAGACAGAACAGAACAGAATCCCCGGTGACGGAACGGAACAAAAAATGGAGACAGTGAGCTGTTTGGTTATAGTGGACAGAACAGAGAAAACTGTCTCCGTCTCGAGGACAAAATGTGTTTGGTTGCTGGGGACAGAACGATATATTTT
>JAOSBL010000005.1:75715-89988 GCA_027568915.1 Erythroxylum roraimae
AGAGTACAACCATGCCACCTTAGTTCTTCGATCTATTATGGTGGTCAAGACATCTATAACCATCCACAGAACACGCAAAGCTCCAGTATGACCGCAGTGGTGAGCACATACTGCGATATGTTTCTCATCTCTTTACCTTTTCTCTCATGTGAGGCTATAATTCGTGAAAATTGGATTCTAGAAACTTACTTTGCCCACAAATTCTATAATCCTAGGCGATGATGTTGGTTATGGACCTTAATCTAGTTTTCAATAAGAACGTTGAAAAGGGATTGCCTTGAACAATAGATATTGTCATGCAGTACCCACTTGTGTTGTTTTTAAGTTCTACAAAATTTTCTGGACATAAGGAAGTGATGATAGATCAGAGAAAATAATAGAAGTTGTTGCTTTGTACATGCTTGTATCCTTAAAATAGAGGCTGTATCCTTAAAATAGAGGCTGTTGCTAATAATTTTGCATCAACAGTTCAAGAAGGATGGGACAGAAGATGATTCAGGAAGTGCTTCAAGAGGAAACTGGTGGCAGGGTATGCTCCTAGCTCTTCAGGAATTATCGAAAAGGATTTGCAGCTCGACTTATATTGTTTTGTTATGTTTTATCCTGCAGGATCTCTCTATTATTAAGGTTCCATGTGCCATGGCATATACTCACCCCCTAGGTATCTATTTTTCGAACACACCTTCGAGTAGATGTTGCTTTTGCAGTGAGATTATTTATGATCTTCATTTATAGATTCAACAAGCAATGTTGGTTATGATATCCCATTTTCAATTTGAACATATCACTTCCTAGTTCCCTTTTTATGTTACTAATTCATCAACCTGTACCTTGCAGATATACTAGCATAGGGAACAAGTATCTACCTTTTGTTTTTAAAGTAGGAAGGAAATAGCAGTAGGGGAAACTCGCTGGTTAGTTCTTGGTTACTTCAGCCAAAAGACCACATATATCTTTGTGGTCAAGCTACTCCTTTTCCCCGCTTGATTTGTGCAAAGTTTATTGTGGAAGATGTTGAACTTGATCCTTTGTTAAAGTATCAATGATGGCTTCCTTACCAATCCTTTCCGGTCTTTTTTTTTCAGGATGTGTATGTGTTCTTCTTTGACTTCCTCTTTTATGTTTCAATATCTGGTATTATTAAGTGCATTGCCCAGTTACATGTATTTGAGGGTTGTAATTCATCCCAGATGAAGGACTATTGTAATCATTTGACAGAAAGTGATGCTTCTTTGAATCAGTCCAATCCAACGTCTATGACATATCTATAAATTGTGGTTCTTACAGTTTGTGCTTCATGAATCTTCTTTTTCAAAAATGAGGTCACTTATCTTAGTACTAGTGATCGAATCGGATGTAATTGTTGTTTGCCCGAATTCTGAGAAAAACCTCTGGAGATAAAAGTTGGTTTCTACTGCTACTTCCTATCTAAATTGTTACATCCACTTTGAATTATAGGAGAATAAGAACCTATTAACTACTTGATAAGAATGAATGAACATCAATTCAAACTCATCTGCTATGATCTCAAAGAACAGTTAACAAATCAAGGTTAATAGTGTCAAAGCACACCGAGTTTAGAAAAGGGAGTGATAGATGAATCAAAGTTGAAATATCCAATCAATGGAGGTACTAGTAACTAAGCTAAGAGCCAGAAGTTTCTTTGAGTTTTTGTATTGAGAATATAGCCTGCATTCTGACCCTTTTTTTGCACTCCCACACACGTACACTTGCTGTTCTCAATTAGGTATTCTGCTGTGTCTACCCCTCTTGTTCCTGAAGCTCCTGACCTCCTATATGACCTGAATTCATACACATCAAGATCAAACCACTAAATCGATTCAGTAGACAAGAACCAACATGCAAACTAGCACTTTCATATGATCCAAAATGAGCAGATTTTCAAAATCAATCCTTCAGGATTGTCTGGTTATTAACTAGAATGCAATTTTAGTGCAGAAGAATGATGTCTGTTGTGTCTGAAGTCTTTGGTTTAACATAAACACATGTAATGATGGTATAATGATTTCGTATGTTCTATTTATGACTTACCCTAATAATACATTGGATAGGCTACGTCTCTGACCAACAATAAGAAGATCAACCCCTATCGATTTGGTCTTATCAAGTATAGCTTTGGCTTTGTCTTTGGCTTCCAAGTGAGTTCTCTCTACTCTGACATGAAGTTTGGGATGAACAATCTCACATACCTGCTTCATTACTTCAAGGAAATCAACCTCCCCACCACCACCAATACCTACACAACCAACTCCGTCGACGACGACGGCTGAGGAGTTGGCCGTGGCCGCGGTCGACATCATGTAACCATAAGAATAAAAACTGGGTCTTTTCAGGAACCAGAACGTGTTCCTCCACGAATTTGGATTGGCGGCGTGAAACAATATCAACTCGTCATTCTCAAGAACTACATTTGACAGTGCGTATTGAAATGCACCCGCCGACTCACGACTGGGGTCTGCAACCACCATGACCTTTCTCGCCGGCGGTGGAGACCCAGTTGCCATGGCCTGTTGCTATGACCATCAAACACCACCATCGCAGGGGGGAAGGGGTTTAAACGCGAGGTGTAGGATAAGTACGTCATGAAACAATATGGAAGTAGGTACCCTCGCGGTTTGAGGGTTCATTTCACAAGAGAGCTACCTGAACAACGGAATTTAGCTTTGATCTTGTGATACAGAAAGTTGCAGAAACATTATAGATTTCTGCTAAAATTTTGGGGAACGTGTTCTTGCTTTGTTGTATCGTATACTAAATTTAGGAGAGTACATTCATTTCCTAGAAACTTAGGCAGGAGACTTGGTCAGATTTTCACTTCTTCTCGTATTAGAGTGTTTCTCCTGCCTAAGTTTCTAGGAAATGAATGTACTCTCCTAAATTTAGTATACGTTACAACAAAGCAAGAACACGTTGCCAAATCTTATTTCGTTCCATAAATCTCAGCTATTTATTTACGTGAGTTTTACATAAAATTCGTATAAATAAATACGAGATCCGCATAAATAAATGGCTGAAATTTATAAAACAGAATAAGACACCAATTAGACCAAAAATCCCTTCTTTTTTAGGGCTGTCTCTGCGAACGTTTTAAGGTTGCCTGAACAGAAACTAGAACAACAAATTGCAGTTTTCTTCAAACTGTTGACCTTGAGAAACAAAGTAACCCCACACAGCGTTGACTAGTAGAAACATAAAAAGTGAAAGGGCGCGAAAAGATGACAACATAAGCCCAAAGGCCAATTATGTTTCAATTTCGAACTAAATTCAAGCTTGATAATCATTTTTTATTTTTAAATTTAAAAATAAATATTTTAATTTAATTTAAACTCAAATTGGGAGCTTTAAATCTAATTAGGTTTCGGGCCGGACTATAAAATTGCGGGCTTGGGACAGTTACCTACATAATAATCTTCTAACAGTTAAGAGCTTGACGATTATTTGTCTTAAACCGAGTTTGCATCGAAATCTGAAGAAATCTAATACACAGTCTTACTTCTAATTAGTAAAGAGGTTGTTTCTAATTTCTCTTAATTAATAATGAAGATGCTAATTTAATAACAATTTGATTAAACTAATTAAATTGATTCTAGCTTTACTACTAACAGAAAAAAGATTTTAAATCGAATTAAAACAAAAAATCATCAAACTTGGTTATTTTAATTTTGAGATGATTGGACTTTAAATTATTTAAATTCAACTACAATTTGAATTTGAATTAAAATAAAAATTAAGTTCTGTTTACTTTACTCTAATATCATCTCTAATTAACAATTTAAAAATGATTAGATGTATTTTAATACTCTTTTTTATTTTTATTCATACTTAAATTCTCTTATTAAACTCTTCTACAACCTTTAACATGGTATTTTAACTATTTATTTAAATAGAATCATCACATTAAATTTAATTTATATAAATTAAATTGAATTTAATAAACTTTATATAATTAATCAAATTCAAATTGAGTTTATTTAAAAATAATCAATTAACGTAAAATTATTTAACTTTTAACTCAATTTTTAGAGGATTCTACCCTATTGAAAATTCTAGTATTAATAGACACTAAATAAAGTTCAAATAATCATAGAGGATTCCACCACTTAAGCGCTGTTGAAGGTAGGTGTGACCCGAGTCTGGATCTTCTGTCTAGTATTACCCTGTTCTATTTGGTCCATTTGAATCTTAACCATTCATTTATGCGAGATCTACATAAATAAACATAGGACCTACATAAATAAATGGCTGAAATTTAATGGGCAGAATAAGAAAGGGTAATATTGGACAGAAGATCCTTGACCCAAGTGCATCTTACAACTTGTCCAATCTTTTTTTCATTTCAAACTTTAATATATAATGTTTTAAAAATTAGACCGAAAGTTAAACCGATATGACAAAAAGTTTAAGATTTTAATTAATATTAGATTGTCGTAAAATCGGTAAAAGATTGAATGAAATTGAAGAATTTGAAATATAATTGAAGGAGATTCTCTTTAACTTAAAGTTTATTTAAAAAGAAAAACTATTAAAAAATAGATTAGTTTAGGAAAGTCGACTGATTAATTAATAAACTGATCAATTTTTAACAATAAAAATTATTAGAGTAAATCGAACTAAAAAATTAATCACGATTAAACTGTCTAAGTCAATTCAATTTTGTAATCATAATTCTTATCCTAAAACTCAACATCAAAGACCTATAACCTTAATCTCTATCAAATCCTTGTCCTTGCCCATGACTCTTGAAAGATACCTTTCAAAGGTTTCCTAAAGATTGGATATTAAAAAAATATTATTTTCATATAATTGATTAAAACGATATTATTTAAATTTTTAAATATTTAAATTTATAAATTAAAAATGATGTTATTTTAGTTAATTATACTAAAATAGCATTATTTTAATAATAAATATTATTTATTATCTTAATAATAACAAAATATTATTTTAGTTAATTATGTTTTGATGTGAAATTTCACCAGAATTATAAATAATAATAATAATAACAATAACAAGCACTAACTCGTACTGATTCTGAAATTATTCTGAGGATATACGTCACATTGAAGCTGAAGAGCTTTTATTGACGCTAGTAGAACATACAAGTAAAAGCAACTTAAATTGCTACTGCTACTACACACATGGCTTTCCAGCTTCTTAAGGTACTTCCATGGCAGTCATAGGCTTTTGGTTCTGCTTCTGATCTCATCATGGAAGTGTATAAGCTCCACACTTGTAACCTACTGGACGATTAGCAATATTGCATCGTTTTGGGATAGTAATGGCGATTTCAGGTTTGATTCCTGAAGCCTTGGCGATGTCAGAAAGCATCACAGCACAGAGACAGCTTGGATTCTGGCCAATTCTCTTCACCTGAGCGCAGCAACTGTCGGCCACCGGAGCATTCTGGTCCTGCGCCGCCGTGGCACATGGAACTAGTTTCATTGCTTCCTTGTCTGGTGTCGTTGATTTTCCACACTCGCCAGCTCCTTTGGCCTGTTCAAAACTGGTCATAACAAGCACAACCAAACCCACCATGCACATGAACTTGATCGAAACCTCCATTGTCTAAAACTCCTCAAGCACACAAGCAACAAGCTTATTAACTCTTCTTTCTTGGAGTGCATGAAACTTACTCACATGGGCAGCTTTTTATACTGCAAAAAAGATTAGCTTTCATGGTGCTCGTACCCTCTTCTCCACTTAAACAACAATGGAGGTAGCACTAGAACAAAAGCGCAAATATATTATTACAGTAGAAACACTTGGTGTTTGGAACCACTTGTTTTCATCTCCACGATCTGATTCATCCCATAACCAGATGTCAGCATCTCCATTTGACAAAGCACAATCTTGGCAGAAAATTATATTGCCAAATGCCACCTCAGTTGATCTCTAGAACTCCATGGCCAACGTTAAGAACAGAAGGTCTGGTCCAATGGAAATGTCACTCTGTGGAAACGTGGATCCAACTTTGAGCTTTCGGCATGAAATCAATTTCACCAACCACACCAAAACACCAAACCCATTGGTACGTGTTGGGTAAACCTTTAATCCAACTCTAGTTAGGGATGACATGTCACTAGTTTATCCGAGTTGTATTAACATAAAATTATTTTGGCCATCAGTCTGATGTGAGCAATTTATAAGTTAATGCAAACCTCCTCTTAGGTGGGTAGGATTAAATACGAATGGAGAGTCCAAGAGTTCGTCCTCTTCAGCCACAACAGGTGGTCTCATTCGTGATAATTCCGGCGTTTGGCTTAGAGACTTCGTCCAGAATCTTGGCTGGTGTTCATCTCTTTCTGCTGAATTTTGGGAAGTTTTTTCAGGCTTCAGCTTGCTTGGAATCTGGGTTATGGTTGGATTGAACTAAAAGTTGGTTCTCTAGCGATGCTAAATATCCTGTCCTCCTCGGCCAAATGAATAATGTCTCTCAATTCCCTAGTAATGAGTATTAACGAGTTGTTTATTTGAAACTGAGTTGTTGTACATCGTCACATTTACCGGTAGGGTAATCGATGTGCCGACTGACTCGCTAACTTTACAAAACAGTTTGTCTTAGAGATCACTACTTTTGAGATTACACCTACGGGATACCTTTTTATCCTTCTAGAGGATATGTAGAGGGTCTGTCTTCTTAGACTAGTCCTGTAATTTGTCTCATGTTTTCTTTCCTTTTATTCAAAAAAAAATTATTTTGATAAAAAATTTTAAAATTAAAAAACGTAATTTTATTTGGTTAAACCAAAACATCATGAAAACGTAATCAAACTTGAGTAGACTGTTACAGGTGTTGCCTTAGACATTCGATAAATGACGTCAACTTTCAACTGATGGTCAACCAAGGGCATTTGGTCTAGTGGTATGATTCTCGCTTAGGGTGCGAGAGGTCCCGAGTTCAATTCTCGGAATGCCCCACTTTTTATTTTGGGATTTCAAAACTTGTTCAATGTTACCAGTGGCGCAGTCCATTTTTGCTGCTACTTGAGATTAAGGCTGAAGACGAAAACTTGTTCAATGTTACCGGTGACACAGTCCATTTTGCTGCTACTTGAGATTAAGGCTGAAGACGAACATCAGAATACAATCAACCCATTCTCATTACAGCCATCTAGTTACAATATTACACACTATCAACTCATTACATGTATCCTGTCCTAAAGCTTATTTCTTCATATTTAAATCCTGAAGTGAATTCATAGAGCTGATTGCTTCTTTCATGCACTCCATATTTAAGAATGATGACACAGATGCATTTGTCCTTCCCATTGTCTGATCTGTTCCCACATTCGGAGTTCCACAACCTTTGCCTTCTTTATTATCAATGCTCAGATACTCTTGCAAGGCCTTTTTCACATTCAAATCATGCTGAGGAATTTTGGCACTGGTAATGAAGGGAGATTTATCTCCTCTTTTAATGGGGCTAACCAGACGACCTGGCGAAAAGTTTGGCGTGGTGAAAGCTGTCTTGTACGGAGTGTTTGAGGCCGGCACCGCGTACGGGATTGAGACACTTCTTTGAGCAATGACACTAACTTTGGAGATTGATGAGAACTGGTCTGAATGTTTTGTTAAATCATCCACATATAGCAAATCATCAATTCGTGCAATTATGTTGAAAGCCAAGCACTCCAATACCCTTGAGTAGCTCTCCAGAATGGATTTCCCAACATCCTGACAAGAACAGAAATGTGGCTCTAGTAAGTATGGTTTTTCAGAAAAGGAAGAGTTTCACAGTGATTCACTATACGAAGAATTTAAACCTTGTTGTACTGGATCTTGCTCATGTCCAAGGTTGTTTGAGGGAGACCTGGGAATCGCTGCTTCAAGTAAAGTAGGAGGCTTTCTGCTTGATTGGCAAGTAATTCCCTCTTGTCTGCATCAACCATCAGTTCCTTGACCAATTCCCACGATGACTTTGAACTGGAACGAATTGTGCTATTAGTAGGCTTGACATTAGTTCTTTTGCGCCACAAATAGATGGCGGCTTCTACTCTGTTGGCAAGCTCTATAGCTTGATACTCTGAAGTCAGATCAAGACAAGCAAGCAGACATTCAGGTGAAAACTGATCTGAAGTAATGTAGCGATAGATAAGGTCTCCTAAGCTGGCTCTTGCATTCTGAAACCAAAGTTGGAGAAAAAAGCATTAGCAGCAGTTCCTTCTCATATTCCATCAAGAGTTCAAATACAATCGGGCAATTGATACCTTTGGAAGGGAATCCATATAGGATTCAGGAACTTCCATATCAGCTAATGTAGCACTGTTGATAGCCATGGCAGCTTTCAAGATTTGGTTTGTGCAGTCCCTCTTGTGTTGCAAATGTTTTCTTGAGTTCTCAGTAAGACCAGTTGGAAGGACTCGAGGAACGGGCAGCCACCACTTCTCCTCTTGACGTTGAAGGGATCTTCGAAACGAAGATGAGCCATCAACTTCTTGGGCTAGAATTCCTTGGTCTACGTACCAGAACTCTTTATGCTCAAAACTATGCAATATTTCCTGCCAAATAAGGAAAGTTGACATCCTGAGTGACTTCATAACAATGTTAGGATTTTTTGAACTAACTAATCATCCTGCATCTTACAAGAAGCATGTTATCCAATTTGCGCAAAGCTGGGAGATTTATGTAAAGATCAGATCTTGGTCTGCAAGTCATGACCTGGAACAAAACATTGAAAGCCATTGAGAACACCCTGAAAAATCATTCATCATCTATGCCCTAAAAGGATGAAATCTTCTCCTGATCCTTGCAAGATATACTTTACTGGGAATTTCCCTGTAGTTGTTCCAGTATTCCAGATCTAAGAATGCTTAGTTGCTTAATAGGATTTGAAACTTTTTAGGGAGTTCAATTTAGACAATAGCAACTGAATTTCTCAATCAACTGAATGATATTCCAATGTTGGCCACATATTCACTAATTGATTCTCTTTCAGCATTTCAGCTAAAAGTTAAAGACAATATCCTAAAATTAGCAGGCCAAATAGACATTCAAACGGGTAGAGTTTGCTCAAATTCTTACAGTTAACTCTAGTGAGGATTCCAGTAAATGCAATCACAGTCCATGAAGGGGAGTGCATAAGCCCACAAACAAAGGCACAATCCGAAAATGAAAGAAGAACACAGAGAATAGTCGCCTACCTCGAGTTTGGTTCCATCCGGAAATGTCTGCCAAGAAGGTATCAACTCAACTATGTGGTCACTGACACAAAGAAGCCAATCCATCTCTCTACGCCACATGGCTTTCTTCTCAGGAGGCAGAGGCTCCAATCTCCATAGCTGTCCAAATAAAGTAGCTGTGCAATCCAACATAGAAAAGGAAACAAATGTAAATTGGAGGTCAGAGTTGAAGAATAAAACGAAATATAACAGAATAAGAATTCTGAAGAAAACAGCTTAACAATCATACCACATAAATTAGTGATAGCATTAGAAATGGCCAATGCTGTGCTAACTCCATTGCCACAACCTGACATGTCTTCTCCAAGTAACAATTTAGCAAACCTTTCCTTCATCATCTCCATTTCTAGACCACCTTAACAATGTCCATCATCAAAAGTTGTCTCAAGGAATCAAAACAACATACAAGCACTGAAGATTTGAGGAATTAGTACCTGAGATTGAACACCCCTGTTTCTCCAACTTCTTTTCATCAAAATGGGGTTTCTCTCCACTGTCAGTTGCAACACCATTACTACTTGTATACTCAGGAGCTTTATCTTTCTGAATAGGCCAACCCAATGAAGGCGGCGAAGATGAGTCCTCCTCAGAGTTACTATGACTCTGCTCCTCATGCCCTGTAGTCTCAGACGTTAAAAAATCAGAGCTTGAACTACTTTCTCTGCCCTTCTCTTCAATCAAGTCTCTAAACGTCTGGATTTCACCTTCATAATCATCAAAACGTGCATCTTTCTCTTCAGTGATTTCACTATTGTTCTCCATCAAGCTCTCCACCTCAGCTTCTTCTTCTTCTAGGAACCCAGATGAGTCGTAAAAAACAGACTTGTTCACCACCATACCGTGATACTCTTAACCCGTTCAAGCATAACCCTTTTGGCAATCTAGCTTTGTCACGCAAGTATCTGAAATATTTTGGGATCCACAAACCCCCCAAAGAAAATGGGTTCCATATATTCAAAGTCCCAACCTTCAGTACTGGCACAATAAGCTTGAACAACAATAAGCTTGAACAACCAATGTTGTTGGGTTGTTTACCTTTCTTTTTGGTGGGTGAAAATTCTATCCATAACGTCTCAACAATGTCTACTTCTCTGTGGGCCAATAGAGAAAAGACTGGATCTTTTTTCTTTTTTCTTCTTCAACTAGTGAAGGAGGCCCTCATATGCTATGATTACTGAAACTTGCCCAAGCAAATGGCACGAGAGAGAGTGAGGATGACAAGAAAAAGGCTCTTCTCGATGACCCCATCATTTTTTCACTGAACACCCACTTTAAAGAAAAGCTAATAGGCTCTTAGCTTGGTTCTTTTTGCTTCGATTTTGCTTAAACAAGGCTCCTAAATGAGTGACAGGACTCCATTAATGATTCCCAAATTCGTTTGAATCACACAAATCAAGAAAAAAAAACATCATGGGAATCGTGTAAACGACGGATCTTCTTAACGTTGTCTCCTTACAAATCCTACATTATGTTTATTACTCACCAAGAGCCATTCTAGATCTGCTTTGAAAAGGACTACCCTACCCCTCCTCATGCATAGGAACAGAAACATTCAATGTCCAAGTTCTACTTTCTCCGTAGCTTGAGAAAGAGGGAACTGAAAATTTGGTGCCACTTTACCTTCACCTACAGTTGTAGTATGGAAGAAGCATGTCTAATAACAGGAACACCGTCTCATTGCAAGTAACATACTGTCATTTTCGTTTTTCTTCCATTAATATGACTCCTATAGCTTACATTTGATTGCCCACCTGCTCTAGTGTTACATGTGGGTGCTGAGTTTACATTATCATTTACTTCAGTTTCACATTGTCAGTGATTGTGTAACCATTACGATATCATATCGGTCACGGTATATTTTTATGTGTACAGAAAAAATCGTCGAGAAAAGTTTGCGGAGGGATTCTTCTGCTAAGGTCACATTCTGAAAGGCATGATCTTTCATTTTTCTGCCAGCAAAATATCACAAGACTTGGTGGTTGACACCTAGATAGAGCATAGAAGAAAAAGGACAGGAGCTTGCAGAGAGTTGGCAAATTCTAGAGTATGGATGATAACAGAAAAGGAAATATGTTTATCTTTGAGTCCCACAGGAGTACAGGACAGGACATTCACGAGATGGCACGGACCCTGTGGTAAATTCCCTTGTAGCTCAAGGGCATTGTAGTCAAATAATATAATGGTGTCAATTCAGTATTCATATATATATATATATAGCAGATTAGTTGGTTTTAATAGACTCAAGTGAATAAGAAAAAATATACATAATAAATACATAATAAAAGATATATTAAAATAATAAATTAAAAATTAAAAATAGACATAAGCATAAAAGAAAATAATAATAAAAATATATATAAATATACACACAAATAAAAATATAAAAATAAATAATATAATAAATATCAAAAGGTAATGAATAAAAATAACAAAAGTAAATAAATACACAAACAAATTATTACAAAAAGATGTTTAGACTAAATAAAATATGTTTGGTTTAAATAATGCTTTGAGAGCTTTTATGGGTATTATAAGCTCTTTTTTTGTTAACAAATTTTACTATTTTATTGTACAAATAGCAATTTAAATAATAAAAAGTATATTTTTATTAATAAAATTTAGAAAAAGGAATATTACTAATTTCTTTTAATTACATACATGAAAGTCATGTATGACTCATCCTCCACACAAAATTAAGAGCAAGATGAAAAAGACATATAATTAAAATAATCTATTTGCAATTCAGTTGCATTAGATACAAACTATGAAGTTCAATACAATGGTCAAAGACCGAGGGTGTGCTTGTCTGGTGGGTACGATGAGAGAGGAATGAGTATGGAATGAAAAATAAAGCTTGGTAAGAGGTTATGATTGGATAGCTTATACTTTCATTCCTAATTTTTGGACATTGTTCCAAGTCATTCCTCCAATATCTTTTGTTTTTCAATATAGTAGCTTTGTCACCATCAGTTATTCCTACCCTATGACCCAAAGGATACTTGATTTTTTCTGGTTTAGTAAGGTTTGGTATTCTTTAACTAATAATTATATTAATTAATTAATTATAATATAATTAATTAAAATATAATTCATTCATTAATTAAAATATTGTAATTAATTAAATTATAATTAATTACAATACAATTAATTAAAATATTAATTAATTACAATATAATTAATTAAAATATAATTAATTAATTAGTTAATTATAATATAATTAATTAAAATATAATTAATTAATTAATTAATTTAAATGTTGTAATTAATTAATTACACTATTTTAATTAATTCATTAATTAAAATATAATTACTTTTTATTTCTTAATAATTTTTACAGACCAACCACTATTAATAATAACAGTGATGATTCCTTCCTCTTAACCAACCATCACAATTATAATGATAATATTCATTATGATTCCTCGCTATATTCATTCTCATTCTTATTATCATTCTCTTATGCAAACCAACTGTCCCGTGATATTTTAAGAAATAAATAAAATTATTAATATGTCGGTCGGTACATATGACCAAAAAATGGTATAAAATTATTATATAGTGTCGGTGAAATATTTCACAAGCCTGTAAAGTTGTAGCTAGAAGGACTGTTTCTCAATTCATATGATTTAATAATGCTACGTATCTTGAATTTTTGTTATCTTTGTGTGCCCTCTGATTACAATTTGTCGGGATCACACGATGAATTGAATAAAATATTAAAAAAATCAAGTCAGAATTATAAATTTTAAAATAAAATCTATCTCTAGTAACTTGGGGTTCAAAGTTCATAATAAAATTTGGTAAGATCGAATCAGATGATTTTGCCGGTTGGTCCAACTGAAACATGTACTGAAAAGATCGGCTCATTTGATGTTGACTGCCCATTTGAAGGACCGTAGAGTTAAAGGAAACGCTTGGCTTGAAAGCTTTTTGGTTTCAATTTAGGGCTTGGAAATTGGAGTTGGGGAATATAATGTTTCTTTGTTTTCTGTTTTTGAAGTTGAGCTTCCCGAAGTGGAATGGGTAGAGAGTTAATTTGGACTATTAATTGTAAGACATAAAACTCCAAAGTGCAAGTGAGTAGATAAGGAGCTCTCCTGGCTTAAGTGAGATCGTGGGTTCAAATCCTCCTTATGTATGCAGTTGTTTAAAATTTGGGACCAGAACTTTGCCTCCTGTAAGAAAACTACTCGGCTCGAGTGGGGATTAGTTTGGGTGTGGATGACTTAAAGGTATCTTCCTATAATTGGGACCTTCCTAAGTCACCTCGTGAGCAACAAAAAAGAAAATTGCAAGACATGACATGTTCTTATTATAATTGCTTCCCCAAGTACATATTCCACAAAATCTTTTCAAAAAATCAAACACAATCTGAACTCTAATCAAATTAGATCAAACTCGTTGACTTTTTGCCAAACTAGGTCAAATCAAGTTGAACCGAGTTTAATTGCCAAGCTTAATAATAGTCAAGAATGACCTAAATTTAGGTGTAAAATTAAAACATATTCATTGGCTTCACAAATTTAGAAGTGACAATGGGTCAAAACTTAAGTTTGATTGAGTTCAAACAAACGAATATAAATTTGAGTTTATTTCAAATTTGGACATACTTAAAAAAATTTGAATTCATTCATTGAGTTGACTTAAAATTTTGGACATATTTAAAATTTTTAAATTCATTTGTAAGGTTAAGTTTATATTTTTTGCAATTCTAATAGGTATAAATCAATTTATTAAAACACATATTTATGATTTTTTTTGGTTTGAATTTAGGCATGGTTGGACGGCTGATATTTCTTGGCTTGAACAAAAATGACAAAAAGAAGTCGTTTTTCTAATTTTTTAAAAGATAATAAATCGAGTCTGTCGGTCCACCCCAGCCTGTTATCCCTATTTAAATCAAAATCATGACCCATAAAAATCAATTTCACCCTGAAGGGTGTCAAAAATGCACTCAAAGTTTCTGTTCAGTCAATGAGTTCCCAACCAGTGCAGTATCAAGAATCTGCCCACTGAAATTACCCAATCTGGACAGTAATGTTCAAAACAGTATCTCTCCTTGCACAAATGTCA
>JAOSBL010000005.1:102351-128236 GCA_027568915.1 Erythroxylum roraimae
GGGGCGGGTACGGGGGGAGGCATACCCGCCCCATACCCGCCCCGTTGCCATCCCTACGTAAAAGGCAGAGAAAATATGGTACACAGACATTTTTAAGTGCTGAAAATGTGCCTCGTGGTCAATTTTAATGATGAATGGAATGGGAAAAAAGTGAACTCTAACGTTGAAAAGGCAATTCATCTATTTGCTTATTTTATTTATCTTATAACGAAAATTCAAACACACAAATTAAAGTAAACAAACTATCAAAGTTGACTTTTTTTTTTTTGAATCTCAATTTTAAGACAATGCGACTTCTGACACTTTGGTGATTGATTTGGACACGAGGATCGAGACTTTGTTATACGGGTTCTGTATAGGTCCCGCATAAATAAATACGAGATCTGCATAAATAAATGGCTTAGATTTATGAGACTGAATAAGATACCATAATATTAGACAGAGAATCTCGTCCCCTCTGTCGGGTGCTTCAACCCGACCTTCAAAGTCTAGCAAAATTAAACTCGAGCTTAGCTGATGAGATCAAGGGGAATAGGTCATCTGTTACGTACATGTCAACTTCAAAGTGAACAAAAGTTAACATAAGGTCACACCTTCGCGACTTATATATGCCTCTTTTTAACAATTAGTTGATTGTATTAGTTGTTAGCTGATAGCTAATTATATTAGTTGATTTGACCAATAAATTATATTAACTGTTTGTTAAAGATGTTTTGTAAAATTAGTTATTTAGTATTAGCTGATTATGTGTAAAATCACTTATGAGAATACGACTTTAAAAGAATTATAAGGGTATAAATATTATATGTCTTAGTATTTCATTGAATATTATTATAAGAATTTAGATTTTAGAAAAGTCATATTCACCTATACTGTTTCATCATCTATGAAAAATTTATAAAACTCTTTCTATTTTTATTTATATTTAAGGGCAACATTTTATTCCTAACCTATATCTGTATAAAAGGTAAAATTGATTTTTAATACTTAAAATTTTGGCTAATTGATGAAAAAGCGTTTTCATCAATGGTTGTTTATGTTAAATTTGTTATTGGCAGAGCTACTCACCAGACAACTTTTATAGCTATTTGAAAAGTTAAACAACTGATGACAACCAATCAGATAAAAAAATAGCTGATTGGTTGTCTACCAAACGAGGCCAAGATTGCACTTATTTACATAAAACTGAAGGAAAAGAGAGTAAAAATGACAGATTTGTAGGGTTAATTGAGATGAACAAGAGTCAGGTTACACTTGGATATTTGAGGTTTAAGTCTAAACTTTAACAAGATTAATAAATATAAATTAAGCTTAATTGAGTTTAAATAAGTGAATTCAAAAGCTTAAAATTCTTTTATATAGTTTTGGATTAAGTTTGAAATAAGTTTTGATTTAAAAAATTCAAAAGTCAATCAAATAAATTTAAATTTGTTTTTTTGTTTATCACATAACCAAGTTTTTAAGGGGTTAATTCGAAATTTAGTACTTCTTTTTAAAATAATGACATTTCATTTAAGTTTTTAAAACGATACCAATCTATTTATTTTTATTCAAAATCGACATCATTTTAATTTTAAATTTCTTAAACTTAAAAACAAAAATGACATTGATCCATGGGAATTGCCTTCTCAGCCTAATGGAAAATTTCTACTTCATTAGTCATTATCTTTAAAAAGTCGAGTCCCAATCTGACCACTATCATAATGAAGAGATGGTTGTTTCTTCAATTCGGGAATGGATCGTTTGTTCCTCTTAATATTCCACTCTGCTTCCAAGCCCTTTCATCCATCAATTTCTCATTTATTTATTGCAACCGATGGATGAAAAAGCTTAGAACAAAGTGAGAATAGAATAAACGGAACAGACGATATATTCCCCTTCACTTCAGTCTTTATCAAAGTAATCCGCATAGATCAAATTCTAGGGAGGACTCGACATAAATGGTCATTCAGCCAACTAAGTAAGGAGTGGCAATTAGATCCAACCAAGTCCGACCCGAATTTAATAGACTAGACTTGGGTTAATCAAGCTTTAAATCCAATCTTTTTTTAAAAGGGGGAGTGGGCCACGATTTTTGGTGTAGCTTGTTGGTTTTTCTGAAAATGGTAGAATCGTAGCCTGTTCGAGCCAGATTTTGTTTGACCAGAAGAGGGTCACAGAATTATAATGGACTACGTAGGGTGGATTGCACGAGCCAAGATGATGGAGAATTGTGTTTTTCCAGCTCAGGGTCTACTGGTGGGTTCTTTTGTGGGGTGGACTAAGCCTGAGGCGGGATGGGTGAAAGTCAATACTGATAAAGCGCTAAACCCTGCTTCCAAAACGATTTCCTCGGGAGGGCTAATTCGGGACTAGACTGGGGAGTCGCAAGGCGGGTTCCAACAGAACCTTGCTGGGGGTTCGCCGTTAGCAGCAGAATTATGGGGGGTGCACTCGGGCCTCATCCTGGGCTGGGACCAGGGTTATCGACACGTTGTGATCGAAGTCAACTCCCTTGAAGTTATTAATATCTTTTCTGATCCTCTTGTGGTACTGACTGAGTTTTCTGTTTTGATGACAAGTATCCACCAGCTGTTGCAACGGGAGTGGACAGTTCAGATTCAGCACGTTTTTAGAGAAGGGAACCAGTGCGCGGACGGTCTCCCGCGCCTCGCTAGCCTTTGCAGCCCAGGCCGTTATATCCTGCAGGAGCCCCCTTTTGAAGTTCAGGAGCTCCTCCGCCATGATGCGCAAGGCATAGTGTACCCAGGAGTTTTAATCAAGCTTTGTAGTTTTCTTTTGTAACAAAAAAAAAGTTTGAGTCAAGCTGTCTAAACTCGGCTTTTATAAACAAAACGATATTATTTTATATTTTTAATTAAAAAAAAATTCAGGTAAGTTATACGACGTGTAGGCATAGGTATTGGTGGCAATTTATTTTATAAAATTTTAATTACTTCATGTTGCAATGGAGTCCAATAAAGCCGGCTTTGGCAGGCCTGTCGTAGGAGGCTGAAAATAATATATTTTATATGAATTCAATTGTAAAATAAAAGGGTAGCAATAAATTAAAATAATATATGTTAAATTTTATTTTTAATTATTCATGAACAATGACTAAAAGCATATTAAAATTTATAAAATATATAAATTTGACTCTTAATTAAAATTTATAATCCATGAAAAATGACTAAAAGTATATTAAAATTTATAAAATATATAAATTTGACTTATAATTAAAATTTATAATTCATAAAAAATGACTAAAAATATTTTTAAAATTTTAAAAAATATATAACATATTATGAGTCAAATTTAAAAATATTCAAAAACAGCTTCTCTATCATATAAGGTTAAAACTACATATTATTAAATTTCCTTATATTCTATATTTTAACAGGACTCTTATTAGATTATTTTTATATAAATGACTAGGTGGTGTTTTGGTATTGTCGTTAAATTTAAAAATATTAAATTAATACGAATAAAAAACTTATTTAAGATAATTCATCTTTTAAGAACTAATATTTTTAATTATTTTGAAGGTATATTTAAGAAATTAATTTCAAAAGATAATATTTTATTTTTTTGAATTTTTCTTAAAAGCTTTGAAGAAAATAAAATCTTGTAATCAATTTAACGCTTTATTAGTTTTTTCTTTCTAAAATCTTACTTCAATTAGAATATAGAAATTCAATTTTAATCTCTTTAGTAATTAGGTTTATTTGGGTTTTAGTGTATATTAACATCAAAATTAAGACTCCAAAGATGATTGAGTTGATGGAGTGGAAGGTAAGAGAGTAAAAAGATTTTGGCCCTATTTGACAAACAGTTGATTGCATTAGCTGTTAGCTGATTCTATTAGCTGATAGCTGATAGCTGATTATATCAGCTGATTTGACTAGCTGATTGTATTAGTTATTTGTCATTTGATGTTTGATAAAATTAACTGTTTAGTATTAACTATTTATATATAAAATTTTTCTATTTACACTATTTTGATTAAATATGTCGTATATGACCTGTCTAATATGAAATATCTAGTTGATGTGTTTTAAAAATTATTACGTAAATCCAGAGATTTATCCGGCGGACGTTTAAAAGATAATGGTCCTGAATTCTCCGTTTCAAAAGATAAAAGAATCATCGAAATTAACGTTTTTCACCTACCAATCCTAATTTTCATGTTGCGCGAAAATCAACGGTTTACGGTTGTTTCATTTCTATATCTCAACGGTCAAAAGTCAGTCACAAGTAGAAATCGAAAGTTCTGGTTCTCTTGTTTGGTTCGAAGCCTCAAGTCTGTGATCGTCGACAATTTGAGTCAAACGGCGGCGGATTTCAACACTCCAAATTGGTCTCCGTGTCGACTCTGGATATACCATCGCGGAAGTCCTCCTCGAACTTGAGTTCACTCAAGTAGATTGGACCAATCGGCGCTAGTGGTTGACCATGGCGACGGAGGAGGATGCGGCAACGGCGGAGTTCGCTTCACAGAAGAAGAAGAAAGAGCCTTCGGAATTGGAGAAGAGGTTCTTTTCTTTATTTATTTTTCTTCAATTTTCAAAGTTTGGTTAATTTATATGAATTTGGTGACGACCATGGTTATTAGGAGAAAGAAAATTGTGGCTGGAAGCTTGATGAAAGCTGAGATGAGACCAGGTGGAGGTGATGCTAGACCAGCGGAAGGTGATCAGGTAGTTTTTTGAATTACCGAGTTGTTTTGTGCTCTTGGTATTTGATTGTTGTTATTATTCGAGATTAAGTAGTGATTCATTTTGCAGGTGATATATCATTGTACGGTTAGAACACTAGATGGGGTTGTTGTGCAGTCTACTAAATCAGAATACGGAGGTTAGTTTTCACTTATGGCATGCTAGTGGATGGTTAACTAGGATTAGTGAATTTTGCAGCTTTGAAATTATGAAAATGAAAATTCATTGAATGGAACATTTTGTTGCGGTAGGGAAAGGTACACCAATAAGACAAGTTTTGGGGAAGAGTAAGATGTTACTTGGATTGCTGGAAGGCCTTTCTACAATGTTGAAGGGTGAAGTGGCAATGGTATTTGATTCTATCATTTGCAATTGAAATTATTGTTCGTGCTTGCAAGCCTGTGCAGTCTTGTATTTATCTTATTTTGTAGCTTTGGTACTGGGAAAGATACACAGAAATGAATTGTGTAACTAGAGAGAATGAATTAAGATTCGTGACTTTGTTTGTTTGGGATTTTTCCTTCTGGTGATTATCCTATCAGAGAAATTCTTGGTGGAGATTCTACAATTGAAACTGCAAATAGGTGTAATGATTTTCACATGTTTGCTCTTGAAGTCTTGGCATTTTGAAAGCCAGTATATCTTTTCTTCCAGTTCAAGATGAAACCTCAAATGCACTACAGCGAGGATGATTGTCCTGTTTCGCCCCCCAGTAACTTTCCAAAGGATGATGAAGTTCACTTTGAGGTTGAGTTGACAGACTTCTCTAAAGTCAAGGCAAGACTCTTTTAAGCAATCTGGCATCATTTGTTCTAGTTTTTAAATATTTTCCATCAACAATGCTTCTCATGGTGATTATTCTTCAGGTTGTCAGTGATGATTTTGGGGTTACAAAGCAGGTAATGAGAATGTACTTTAGTCATCGTATGACAATGCATACGTGTGTAATTAGAAAGTTATAATGCAGGAAAAAAATTCACACTCTTTGCTGTAACATTTCTGAATAATAAAGGTTTTCATTTATTAACTTTAACACATGTTCTTTATACTTTGCTCATTACTGACTGTGAGCTTTGACACACTCCATTTCATATTGTTCTTTGTGAATTAGAATCATCTGTTCCGTGTAAACTTTTCAAGGGTTGACAGTCCTTATGTCTACTTTATATTAGGTATTACAAGATGGGCAGGGCTGGGAATCACCAAGGGAACCTTATGAAGTGAAAGCTTGGTAGATATTTATTCTCAATTCTCTGTTTATGTTTATTCTGGACTTTTGAGACAATAGTTACAGTTATATTAAAAGCATGTCCTATTTCCAGGATTTTCAATTCTCTGTTTATGTCTGTTCTGGACTTTGAGACAATATTTACAGTTGTATTAAAAGCATGCCTTATTTACAGGATTTCCGCGAAGACAGGTGATGGCAAAGTAATCTTATCACGCAAACAAGAACCATATTTCTTTACATTTGGGAAGTCTGAGGTTGGTTATGTATTCCTCACTGTAATCATGTTTGCATTTTCTTCTACTGTAAAATTTTTCTATCTGCTACTCCTTGAATTGCTGTTGTGAGTGCCACTGTTAACAGCTGTGGGCATTTTCATGCCCTTTTCTTCAGTAGCATCATAATCTAAACCTCTTGATGAAGTGGACACTATTTTTTCTTTGCCAGTCATGTAATGTCTCTCATTGTTGATACTTCATTAGGTACCAAAAGGTCTTGAAATGGGAATTGGAACCATGGCACAGAAGGAAAAGGCAGTTATATATGTTACTAGTCAGCACTTAACCCAATCTCCTCTTATGTCTATCGAGGCTGGATTTGATGAAGTTCATTTTGAAGTAGAGCTTGTCCATTTCATTCAGGTAAAAGGCAGGAGTTCCACCTTCTAGCCAGTGCTAGTCTTTTGGCCTTCATCTGTGTAAATGCATAGGGTGCTAGCCCTAGAATGTGTTCATTTCCAAGGGACTCCATATGATTCTTTTGATACTAGTTCTGTTCTATGTTTTTTTTTTTAACTTAATCATATTGCTGGGTTCTGTTTTTCCTTGTTCTACTTATTCAAAGTCATTATGGTGCTGGATGAGGGTGCCATCAATGAATTAGTGTGTTGGATGGCTTTGTAGAGCTATTTAGGTGTATTAAAAAATTTGACATCCTTCAGTAGGTCTCCAAGGGCTTAGTTGGTTATTATGACTAATGCATAGCACATGTAACTTCATGTGAATAAAATTTGCTTCTTTCCTTTGTGCATGAGTTGACGGGAAACCTTGGAATGTTCTACATTTTATGTTCATGTTACTTATGTCAAATGTATTCACTTTGATAACGGTGGTTGCGATGGTGTGATGTAACTCTCTTGCTTAGTATTGACAGGTGCGTGACATGCTTGGAGATGGACGGCTGATTAAACGTCGTCTTCGTGATGGAAAAGGTGTGAAACACGAATGCACACGCACTTATATACATAGCTTCTGCATTCAAAAATTGTATGATTCAGTATAATATGGTTCTGTTAATTTTCTTAAAAATTAGGTGAGTTTCCCATGGATTGCCCTCTTCATGACAGTCTACTACGAGTCCACTACAAGGGCATGCTTCTTAATGAAGAAAAGACTGTCTTCTACGATACTAGATTTGATAATGATGGTCAACCTTTGGAGTTTAGTTCTGGAGAAGGGACTGTAAGTTCTACTCCCACTTAAATTGACAAGCTCACTTTTTGTAACCTCATTTATAAGTTTTGCCATATTTGTGATGCTGAAGACTCTTATGTTGATGAATTGGAATGTTTTCTTTACGCTGAAGGTCCCTGAAGGATTTGAAATGGCTGTTCGTTTAATGCTTCCTGGAGAGATAGCTCTTGTTACAAGCCCTCCTGATTATGCATATGACAAATTCCCAAGGTTTTAATTGGTCCTTACTGAATTTTGTCTGTTCATTTCTCAAAAAAAAACTCAATAATTTTAAGCTTTGGATTGAATGGATTTTTCAGTTTCTCCTATTTTCTTCAGTAACCATTTTTTTGCACTTATCAAACAAATCCAGGCCACCCAATGTCCCTGAGGGTGCTCAAGTGCAATGGGAGATTGAGCTTCTTGGTTTTGAGATGCCAAGGGTAAGTATCTGCTGTCTCGTGCAAACTTATTCTGTTGCCTGTTAACATATCTTCAGAAACTTAACTAAGCATTCTTAATGTTAAATAGCCCTCTTTACTGTCTTGTTTCTGAAGATTTTTATCTGTGGAGCGTTTAGTCTTAATCTTTGATTGCACTGCAAGGAACTTAAAGTGGAAAAATAGTTCGTTGGTTATGAGGGAATTTTTCTGTATGGATTTTGTGTTTACTGTTCTATTTGTGAGTAGAAACGCTCATGTAGATCCTTATTGCAGGATTGGACTGGTTTGAACTTTCAGAGTATAATGGACGAAGCAGCTAAGATCAGGAACACAGTATGTTTGTTATCTGTTCTGTTAACTATACTACATTGGACCTCCGCAGTTATGTTTTAATTGTGCAGCCATGGCCCCATGCATGTGTCTATTAGGTTGGCCAGTCATTAACTGGTTAAAGGGGCTTGCAGCTTCCCTATCACGAACTTACTAATTATTGTGGTCTCAGGGAAACAGGCTTTTCAAAGAAGGAAAGTATGAACTTGCAAAGGCAAAGTATGAGAAGGTAAGATGTTTTGTTCTATCTTTAGTTACGAGACTGTATGTTGATGTTTTGTTCTCTCTTTAGTTGTGAGACTATATGTTGCCACTTTCTGCTTCATTTTTCTTATCAATATTCTTTAAAACCATTTTCTATATTATGGACAGCTAGCGAAACATTACTTACCTCATACTGTTAGGTCATGCAATATTTGTTTTCACAACTCAGATTGAAACAGAAAAAGTAAAGAAATATTCTTTAGTGTGTAGTTTTAATTGATGATCTAGATGCCTCGTAGTTCTGTTAGGTCCATGCATCTTTCGATTTATGTCCCAAATTGTTGATCTTAGTAAAACATTTCACAATATTCCTTGTTCTATAGTTTAAGATTATTACTTTCTCTTTTCTGTTCTTGAAATTCTATGCACTTCCCAAGTCTTCATATTTATATATGCATTCTGCCATTGCTGCACAGGTGTTAAGGGAATTTAAACATGTAAATCCACAAGATGATGATGAGGGGAAAATTTTTTCAGATAACAGAGTACGTTTTTCTACTCCTTACATCAGCTAAAACTCCACACATTTTGGTTATCTTTTTTCAGTTGACCTGTTAACTTATTATTTCACTTTGATGTTTGAAGAATCTGCTATATCTAAATGTTGCCGCGTGTTATCTCAAACTAGGGGAATGCAGAAAGTCCCTTGAGGAGTGCAATAAGGTATATCTGTTAATTCTACTTTTCGGGTGGAGTTAGGTTTGACAGCTTGAATAAAAGAGCAAGTTAAGGTTTGACAGCTTGAATAAAAGAGCAAGTTAATGCATACATTAGCACTATTTGGATTACACGTGTTGAAGATCATGGAGATTCATTATGCATCTGTTATCTCCAACTACATTAGAAAAAAAAATCACATTCTTCCATCATGCACTCAAAATACAATGTCTTAACTTAGTTGCATTATTTTATAATTTATAGTTATCAAAGATTATTGATTTTAGGAAACAACAGAAACAGATGCCTTGGCATGTTGTTGAGATCTGTTGATGCTAAAATTCTTCAGGTCTTGGATGCCAATCCTGCACATGTGAAAGCTTTGTACCGACGTGGAATGGCCTACATGACGATTGGAGATTTTGACGAAGCAAGGACTGATTTTGAAATGGTAATACTAATAATTCTAAGTGGCAAGAGTTTTTAATCTGTGACATGTTTCCTAAGCATGCTTGTTTCTGTCTACTAATAGATGATGAAAGTTGACAAGTCATCTGAAGCTGAAGCAAAAGCAGCTCTTGCAAAACTGAAACAGAGTAAACTGGTGGGTAAAACATTCTTTTTCATCTAATGGCGTGTGAATCATCTCTTTATCTTTACTTGAGTTTTGTTTTGCAGCAAGTTGAGAAGAGGACAAGAAAACAATTTCAAGGACTATTCGACAAGAAGCCCGGGGAAATAGCAGAAGCTGGAGTTGAAGAAAAGGAAGAACAAAACGAAAGTAATGACAACCACGATCGTGAGGATGGTGGTGAGGAAGACGGCCTTCTTGAAGATGCAGCCAATCCGGCTAGAGTAGGCTTGTTCTCTCGCCTATGGCCAACTGGTAAAAGACTATTTTCCGCTCTCGGCCTTCAAAGATGTACCATTCTGTGAAAAAGGTAACTTATTCTCTCTAAATTTAGGACTTCAAGCTTCAATGCTGCAATAAGCCAATAACTAATACCATAAACGAATGAATTTTCACTTTTCGGTCGTTTGAAATTAAGGATTACCTTCAATTCTTTACATTATCGTTGGTTTTGGTTTCGATTTTAACCAATGTGAAATTAAGGGTTACCTTAATTCAGTACATTACCTTCAAATGCATATATTCTGGAGAAGTCATTTGATAAGTGAGTGATTCAGAATTAATGATAAATAAATTTAATTGAAACTTGCATGTTCTGATGGATTTTATCTTTCGACCAACTATAAATTGCAATGATTAAAAAATTTAATCGATTAAGTCAATTTAATAGTAAAAGTTTTGACTCGTTAATTTTTTAATTTAGTTTTTAACTTTTCAGTTCAATTTTATTTAATAATTATTGTTAGTTAAAATTTAGTCAATTTATTAATTAATCAATTAATTTTTATAAATTAGTAAGTTTTTATAAATTAAAATAAATAAATAAATATTTATTTATTTATTTATTTATTAAATTTTAAATTCTTTGATAAAAAGGGACAATTTTTTCAATTATTTATTAAAATTTAAATTTTATTTAATCTTTAATCAGTTTATGTTAATATAATGTTGGTTGAATTTGTTAATTCTTAATTCTTAAATTTTTATTTTATTGTTTTAATTTTCAGTCTAATTTTTAAAATATTGATAAATTATAAGTTTTTTAATCACATATCAAACTTTTGAGTCAAAATCTTTTAAGTGAAAATGTAAATTTTTTTAAAATAAATTAGAAGACTTTTATACAAATTATAGAAGATATGGAAATGTAAATATTGCATATTTGATTTTGTCTATAAATATCCATATACCTAAATCATATAATCATTAAATGATTAATTAATCAAGTTTAATCAATTATTAAGATTTATTCAGAATTCATAAAAAAAAATTATTTTCCGTTACGTCCGTGATTCGATCACGATTGGATTTTACCACGGCAGTGACGAGAATCCCGACGTTAAAGGGCATAACAGCGAGCAGGACTAATTAAGGTAGACCCATACGAACTGCATGAACACTGGCTTGTATTAACGTACCTACAAAGGGACTCGTCCCTGTTCTATAGTGTGAAGGGGCCACCGCCGACAACATCTACACGCCCACGGCCACACAACACACGAAGAACAAAGCCAGCACGTACATTCCAAGGCTGTCTTTTGGCCACCCAGAGGATAGTATCACCGCGTTTCTTCCCCAGTAAAAGCTCGTGTGCATCATTGACATGTCGACGGAGTTCATGCTCATGCTCATGTTCATGTCTGACATTGATGATCCTGAGATCATTTGCATGCACTTTTGATAAGCAAAAAAGGTTCCAAGAAAAGGGTTTTGTTGTGAAGAAGATGAGACTATGAGTTTATTTGGGTAAAAGGAAGTAATTAAACTGCGAAGTTGGTGACAATTTCGAGAAGTAGCACATTGCTCGTGGAGTGTCAGAGGTGGAGTTCGATTCTGTATTTGGTACGTTTTCGAAATTGGTGTTGTGGGGAGTCAATTTCTAAACTTACTTATCGTTTGATAGGAACTAGACTTGTTACAGAATTTGGTTATATCTTAAAGAAACTAAAAGCAAAATTGGTGTAGCTTCAACTTTTTTTTGTCCAGTTCTGTGTTTGATGTGGCCTTTTTCTCATGTGATGAACTTCGAGTCTTTAATTCCACGGCGCAAGAGGTTTGGCAGGGAGGTCTTCTGGTTGAAGTCAAATTATGAATTCAAATTTTCTTTATACATGCAGCTGTTTAAAAATTGAGGTTAGAGCTTTGCCTCTTGCAAGGATCTGGTTCAAGCGAGGATTAGTCTGGATGTCAATGACTTAAAGGTACCTTTTTGTAGCTGGGACCCTTCTAGGACACCTCATGAACAACAAAAAAATAAGTAGCTTAAGCCTTTAATTTCCAAATAGAGACGGCAATGGGTCATTTTGATAGGTCATTTTCATTCTTTTTTTAAATAATGTTTCTAAAATTAAAATTGTAAAATATTTTTAATTAGATTTGGGTCTAAGTTATTTAGACCTAGGTCTACAAAAATTCAACTTTTCTAAATAAAACAATATCATTTTACTTAAAATAGTTAAATCTCGAGTCTGTGTGAACTTGCGTGATTTATAAACCGACCCATTTTAAATAAATATATCTGGTGTGAACTTGCGTGATCTATAAACTGACCTATTGTAAATAAATATATCTAAATTACAAGCTAACTCATTTTCATCCCTATTTCCAAACTCTAGCCATAACCCAAAAAGATGTCTCAAATTCAAATACAGTATGATCAAACGGAAGCCTTCAAGTTCTATTTGGGAAAGCTTTGTTTCCGTACCATTGTTTCAAATATTTATTAACAATAAAGATTTTTATTAAAATTCAAAAAATTGAAATTAACAACTTTTGAAGTATTTAAATAATAACTTCATAGAATGAAAGTTAGTTATTCTAATTAATTCTTAAATAATTAAAGTAGATACGATACTTAAGTTAGGACATTAATCCATCTAGAACTGACATAAAGAATGATTTGTATATTTTTAAAGGTAAGATTATATACTACTTAATTTTTTCATTCCTCGCGTATTAGCAGGACTTTTATTGAATTATTATTATACTATTAATTAATGATTTATACATAAGGAGGTAACGAGTTAACTTTAAGTTAATAAATTAATTAAAATTATTTTCATAGCATAATAATTATTTAGAAATTCAAATTTGAATTTTAATAGAATCTAACTAATCTCAAGTAGAATTTAAATGATAAAAAAACGTTTATATAAAAAAAATTGGTAATAAAACATCATTGTTATTGAAATTTAAGTGTTACTTAAAATTTTAAAATATATTTTTTATCATAATTCCAATTAAATATACCTGTTAATTTTAATATCGACCAATTTGGTTAGATCTAAATATTATATATATATATATATATATATATGCACACACTTTCTTACCCAAAACTCGAGTTGAAGGTAGGACGGAATCAAATTACTTAAGTCCACCACGCATCCGCACAAACGCGACGCCTCCCAGGCGTCATTTCTGAGTGCCATGGGAGATTCACACTGGACGAGTCCATTCTAGGATTCGAACCTGCGACGTGGGGCTAAGCCTCAGTCCCATACTTGAACTTTGATATCACTTTGCTACCCAAAACTCGAGTTGAAGATAAGGCGGAATCAAATTACTTAAGTCACATTGTACTTGTTTTAGTGGCAAACCTTTACTTTTTTTTTGTCACCGAATAATTTATCCACTCCATAGATGAAATTTGGCCATAAATTTTATGAATTGTCTGGTTCTTAGTTATCGAATCTTGTTCATTTTTAGTTTTAGTCTTTTTCAAATGTGATCTAAAACTTTAGATAATGGGTGTAATCTAAAAAAAAAAAAGTGGTTATTAAGGGAGATGAAGTTACCAATTTTTGAGATGCCGGTATTGATTTATGCCTAATTGCTCCACATATAGTTCTTCTAACTACATTTTTTATACGAATCAGCGCCAGTGCAAATTGATCTTATATATATATATATATATACAAGAGATAAATTTGGGCATATATATAATTGGTATTGAACAATAGTGAATGGAAGGGTCCATTAACACATGCATCCATCATTTATACTAAAAGACTATGCCATAATAATGTGTACAACTTTGAGGAATGTTGATGGATTTGGCTTTTAGAGAATATATATCCAATTTATGTGCTTTTTTTTTTCTCTTTAACAAAAGTGAGTGACAGAGAGATCACCTCCCTCTGCCATAAAAGCCACGAAGGAATGCATATATGCCAAGATTGGAACACGACAAACCTAAAAGAGGTGGAGGGTTGAAAAAAGGTATACATACCCATCAAGACTTAGGGACTATAATTCATTCTTTCCTTGTTTTTTTCAAAAGTAGGATACCCTCTTTTCAAAAGAGATCCAATTAAAAAATAATTTAACAAGTCTTAGAGTTAGTATTTTGCAATGTTTTAAAAAATCGGATCAGGAGTTAAACCGATAAGGCAAGAAGTTTAAGATGTAAAAAGCTCAACCGTAGCTAAAGATTGAATAAGGTTAAAGAAATTGAAATATAACCAAAGGGGATTATTCATATCAATTAAAAAATTTGAGATTTAATTGAAAAAAAAGAGAATGTTAAATGAAAATTAATTGATTTATTTTAGTTAATAAGAATTTATAAATTTACAAAAATTGACCGATTAATTAATAAATTGATCAGATTTTAAAAACAACAGTTATTAAAATAAATCAAACTAAAAAATTAGACGGATGAACAGGTTTTGCGTTTTAATCATTGGTATTTTGACTTGGAGAGCTTAAAATTATTGAATTTTAAATAAAATTTATACTGTGTTAATAAGTCTAGTATTATATGAATATGTAGTCATTGTTCTTTAAATTTTTTAATGATTAAAATTGAAATTACGTGATAATTGATTATTTAATATTTTCCCAAATTTTAAAATAAATATTAAATTCTTTAAGTGCAAGTTGATTACTTTTTAAGCAATTGATAATAGATTAATTATATATCTTAGGTAAAAATTTTAGAGATTTCATTAAAAAAACGACTTTAATTTTTTTAATCATCACTCATTTTATAGTGTTCATAAAAATCTTTTTTTTCCTAAAAATTTAATTATTCTTTTCTTTATCACGTAATTAAGTAGGTATTTAGGGGTAAAATTGCATATACTGAATTTGTTTATCAAGATTTTTATATTAAAAATCTAATTGATTACAATAACGGCATAATAAAAAGTTCAATCATTTTTAGTTTCAATTTATATTATAAATTATATTTTAAAATTATGATTAAATTATTAATCAATTTTTAAATATTTAATCGAGTGGTTTAATTATGTTTAAGGGATAAAATTACGTACTATCCGATCTTTCTATAAAATATGTATATGTAATAAAAAGGAAAAATAAATATATCCCATAATATTTAACTTTTTTTTTGTTTTCTACGAGGTATTTTAGGAGGGTCTCAATTATAGGAAGATATCTTTAAGTCATTCACTCCCAGATTAATCTCCGCTAGAACCGAGTAGGTTCCTTGCCGGAAGCAAAGCTTTATAGGTTCCTTGCCGGAAGCAAAACTTTATCCCTAAGTTTTAAACGGCTGCATATATGAGGGCGCTTTTAACCTGTGATCTCACTTAAATCAGAAGAGCCTCTTCCCAACTCACCTGTTCTCTTGAGATTCTAATAATATTTAACCTAATCAATCAAGTGGTTCCCACAGCACTGTAGCTTCGGGATTCGCTAATAATACAGAAATAAAAGTCCCGCACGTGTGGGTCCCCCTAGTCGCCATCTATTATACCTATGAAGATAATACCTATTTTGCCCATCCTCCCTTCGTTTTTTAACCGTCCGATCAAAAACCCAAAAGCATCACACACACTCTGTCTCTCTCTCTCTCACCACACAACACATCTTCTCTCTCTCAACCTAGCTCTGTTACACTCATCATCATCATCATCACAAGAACAGCGCCTCTCCAATTAATGGCGGTTACTATGAGGAAGGAAGATTGATGAGTGCGTGTGCTCTCGTATTCGCCGTAATTCTTTTCTTTGCTTTTAATCTACGTATGTTTGGTTTCAGTTCTAAGATTTTTTGTGTTTGCTTACGTATCGGATCTTTCTAGGGACATGTGATTCTGTTTACGAAGCGGACCTGCATTTTGTTCCCGCCACTGTTTCTGGATTCTGGTACGTTGTGGTTCTACTCTTCTTTATCTTCTTTTCTGCTTTGTTTCTTTTCTTTTCCTTTTTGTGTCTGGACCGTTTGGTGGTTACTGTTTTAGTTTGAGTTTGTTAGTGTAGAGAGCCGGAATGAGGGAGTTGCGATTGTTGATCGTGTTTTGTGTTTTGTGTTTTGTAGGAAACGGTGTTAAAAGATGTCTTACGCGCTGAGGATGAAAATGCGGTGTGATAATCTTCTCTTGGTTGATTCACTCTTTGTATACAGTATTTGAAGTTTCTTTTTAATTTAGTCTATGTTGTTTGTTTTAGTTTCGGCTAGATCTGGTAATATTGTGAATGGATTGGGAATTATATACGTTAATTCGTGCATATGTTTGGAAATGAAGAAACTGGAGGGAGATAGCTGATTTATTAAAAGAGAGAGTGATGTAGCCTTTCTTGATTGCTCCTTCATTGTTTTAATGGTGAAATTTGCGTATACTGATTAGTGATAGTCATTTTAGTTGAATGTCTAACTTTTGTTTAAAAGAATTTACAGTTAAAAAGTCTACATGTTGACAATTACATCTCATCATACAATTAATAGCTGGGTTTTCTCGGTGGATTTTAACCTGAAAAGATAGAATCTTAGTTTGAATCCTGTTCAGTGTTGGCATTCTGTTCGTAATGAAGAAATTCACGGTAACGCGGAGGAAATCTCGTCTTATTTTAGTGACTATATTTCTTGGATTTTGCCTTATGATAATGGGGTTCTGTGTTTGTTGCTTGTGCTTCGTCTTTGCAAGGTTTGAGAGTGAGTTTTGTGTATCATATGTTTCGTTGCAGGTATTATGCTACTATCATTCGTTACAGGATTGAATTTTTCGTCTGATATAGAACCAACCAGCGAATGATCAGTACATTCTGAACAAATGGGGACAAGCTCAGATCGCAATAGTTTAAGAGGGGAACGGTCTGCAAGAACAAGGAAGGAGACAGTTGTGTCAAGCCATGCAAGGCAGACTATGAGGTGTCCGGAGAAGTTAAGAGTGAAAACTTGTGTCAGCCAACCATATGTTAATCGCTCTAATGAAATCAGGCGATCTGTCAATGGTGGGAGTGGGACTCTTTTGCAACAAAATGCTCCAAGGGATGTTAGGGAGAAGGATATCAAGGCAAAGGCAATTAAAGATGATGAACTCGTCAAGTATATGTCAAAATTGCCTAGTTATCTACAGCTTATTGATAGAGAAAATATGCAAGATAAGGCTTTGAATATTGGAGTTCTGGATTGGGCACGTCTAGAAAAGTGGAAGTACAAAACAAAGGGTCCCCAGGCTGATGGTGCCAAGCATGGATCTCTAGCTAGCATTAGTATGTCAAGCAAATCGGATGTGAGATCCTTTAATGTAGTTCAGAATGGGAGGAATCCTCATAAAAGCAAGCAACTTTTTCCTCAATGTCCTCGTGGTAATTTGACCATCAATGGTGGTGTTGCTGGCGTTTCTGGTGATGCCAAACCATCAGCTCAGAATGTAATGCGTTTTCAACATTATGAAACCACGACAGATAATCAAGTTGAAAGACGCAAGACAAGCCAGTGGACCTACAAGTCTTTTATCAAAAATAATAAAGCAACTTTTGAGAAGGAGAAGTTGAATGATCCAAATCAAAAGGTTACTTCAAATGCAGGAAGTTTCTCTGCAAACTTGAGACACAGTGATATCCCAACCAGGTCAAAGGATTATTTGCAAGCTTGCGATGAAGGGACGAAGAGAGTTCAGGAGGTGCGAGAATCAGATATAAATAGAAAATCCTTGGGCCATAATATCACTTTAAGGCAGACAGTTACCCCATCGATGTTGGGAAATTGTGACATTTCACAAGGTGAAAAGAAGAAGAGATTGAAGGAGTTGAGGAAAATGGCCAATGATCTTTCAAATCAACATCAACCCCATGAAAGAAAGAACATTGTTCTTCTTCTACCTAGAGTGCTTTCCGGGAAAAGGTCTGAAGAAGAGTCGAGGCAACTAGATAAGAATTTGACAAAAACAGATCAGAACCGCTTGTCATATAGTTATTGTAGCAAGGACGATCACTCTTCAGAATTCCATTCTGGAGTTCCTCACTTGTGCTCACTACCCACAAGAGGGGAGACACACATGGAGCCACACTCCACAAAAGTTCCCGTGAACAAAAATCAGGAGGCTGGGATGTTGTCTGATGCATCTGTTTTGAGAGAAACACAGAATCATGCATCACCGAACAAGGAGCCAGTTATGCCATCAACTAACGAATTTTCTGAAAGGAACAGAATGGAGGACACTGATGGAAACTTGGTTGAAACTTCAAAAATATTTGATCATGAAACAGCTGAACGCTCAAGTAAAAGGGGCAGACATCCATCACCAAATCGAAGGTTTAATTTCAGCTTAAGTCGCATGACAAGAAGTTTCAGCTTGAAGGAGAGTTCACCTGCGCCTGAGATGAGCTCCAAATTTGCATCAGTTAAATCTGGTCCGATTTCCGAAGATTCTATTAGCTTGGATGCTGCAAAAAGAGAGAAGACAAGCAGCCACAACAGAGCTAGATCCAGCCCTCTGAGAAGAATGCTTGACCCGTTATTGAAGCCCATTGGCTTACTTCCAGTTCGTCCAACTGAAACTGATCAACCGCTGAAAGGAAGTTTGAATTCCTTCCAGTTGAACGCAATGACAAGTGAATTACTTCAAACTGAAGAGCAAAAGGCATCGAGTATACAAGGTTTCTTGCATTTTACCAGAACCAATGAACTTACTTTCTTCAGGCTTGTGGTCAACAATAAAAACAGCATTTTTGCAGCGCCCATGAAGAACTCTGCTTCAACAGGGAAAAATGGTTTAAGTTGCAACTACACATTCTACACCATTGATGAAATTCCAAAAAGGAGAGGCAACTGGATAGGTCATGGCATTAAAGACAAGAGATGTAGCTTTGTGTATAATGTCATTGCACAAATGATGGTCAATAGCTCTTTAACCACGTCAATCTCCAATTGCACTGAAGAGAACTCTATCAGCCAGCGGGAGGTGAAGGAGTTTGTTTTATGTGGCCCTGACCCAAGGCAAGCTGATCAAGCATCACCAGGGTTTACACCAACGAGAGAGTATGCAGCTGCTGTCTTCAAGGTGTGTGATGAAGATATAACAGGAAAGGGCTTCTCTGCATGCCCGACCGAGAATGATTCCTCTCACAACTTGAGAATGAATGCTACGGTCATCCTTCCTGGTGGAGTTCATGGTTTGCCCAACAAAGGCCTTCCTTCACCATTAATACAGCGATGGATATCTGGTGGATCGTGCGATTGCGGGGGTTGGGACATTGGCTGCAAGCTGCAAATTATCTGCAATGATAACAGATGCTATCAGATTCCAAAGTCTTCCAAAATTTTCCAGATGTCAGACCGGTTTGAACTTTACGATCAGGTAGTTTCTTTGCATTTACTCAAGAATTTCCTTTACAACCAGTTGACAGTGTCATTTTACAAGTTTTCTCTTCACAGGGAAGTGCTCAACAAGATAAACCAGTCTTCAGCCTTGATCCAAGTGACAATGGTCCACATTTGGTTGAATTCGATCCTTCAATTTCTTCATTACAAGCATTATTCATTTGTGTCACACTTATGAGCTGTCTGAAACCTTCCGAACTTGTTGGAGAATATAAACTGCCTGAAGCTAAAGACTTGCATGAACCCAAAAGTTTCAATGAAGGGACAAACAAGATAAGCACTGTTTACCCGCGTAAAGTGCCTCTTAAGTACACTCCATGTCCACCCCTCTCCCCTGTTGGAAGGGTCTAGGTCAATGCCAAGACAGACTCTTTCCTTCTGGTTCTTGAATACAGAACTCTGCTAACGGGCAGAGGAAGTCAGTGCAGAGAAAAATGGCGTAGCCATTGGGGTCTTCCATCCCTTTCACTTCTGTCACTGGCTAACAATTTCTTCAATTGTACAGAACTATGAATCGGACTGTTTTAAAATGGAAGATAGATCTATTACATATGATGATCCTTCCAACAATGTAGGTGTTCCAAATGCAAAGCATCAACAAGGTGAACATGTGAACTAGTAAAGCTATAAAGTCTTAAGTAACCAAAGCTACTACTGAACTTCAATACGACCATAAAAATGCGGTACCGAGTTTAATGTAAAGGTTTGGAATGAAGAACTTAAACCTGAGGAAATTATTCATTTTTGACTCATTGAATAGAACAGTTGGAAGTTTACAAATCAACAGGTGAAGCATGATGGATGCAGATAAACCACTGACCATTAATCCTCTCAAAAACGTTCGTCACAAACTGTGCCCCCCAACTGCTACCTTTTGTTCGAACGAATTCCACACAAGTAACGTAACCCACCTCACCCCTAAAATGAACCCTGACATTTTTCAACTCGATATCTAATGGAAAATCATAGCTCATCCATACGACTTCCCAGCTTTCAACGACGTCATTGTAACCGAGAACCCCACTGGCACCTGGATGCACACAACAGACATTGTCGTCTTTCGCCCAAAGGGATTGCATTGTAGCTAGATCCCCCTCCCTGAACGCATTGTAGAACCGAGCATTTGCTGCCCACACAGCAGCCTTGCTATCTTCCTGGAGTTCTCTAAGGCTATCCCTGATTTTTGCAGCTTCGGCATAGTTCTCCTCTTCAATGGCAAGCTGTAGTTCCTGCATTAATGTCTGTTCGTCCAATATAATGTTGTCACCACTTGAAATTTGCTCTGAGTCCTCGCTTTTCACCCGACACGCTGTTAACAAACTTAATCGGGAAGACTGTTGAAAGGATGCTGTGTGAACATGTTACACACTTAGATTAGCAATCATTTAAAGAAATACAGATGCGAACAGATCAGTGTGCGGAGAAAGAACCCAATCTTAGAAGACATTACAATGTAGAAGCCAATCCTTATGCAGCCATTTAAAGAAAAGAAGAGAAACTTAGCAACAATACATCAGCAATGAAGGGTCTGCAGATGACGAATTTTGAAGCCAAACACAAAAAATAACCGATCCGTATATCTGGAGTCAGTTTCCGAACAGCATTTAAATAATAAGGACACTTTGGAAGGAGAAAATTTCCAAGCAATCCAAAGCAACTAAGTAATTCAGGCCCAGTGTGTAATATCACAGAATCCTCCTAAAGCAGCTCGATTTTGTACAAGGTTTAGACAGTAATGACCATAGAACAAAACATCAGTTGCCCTAAACAAGCTATAGAGAAACAGTAAAAACTAGCAAACTACAAGAACTTACAAGTCCTTTCAATACGCAAATTGAGATGAGCAAAAGATCTGGCAGAAGAGAAAGAAGATGAGAAGCTATGAAGCCTCTTGAGACCAGTAATGCTCAAACATGGCAGCTTCAGAAACTCCCCTAAAGCTTCAAACTTTGCCTGTAACACACAGAACCCAAGTTTGAATAACCCAATTTAGCTAAAATTCTCAAGTGGGTAAATACCATCTCAATTCAACAAAACCTCATATTTTCCAATTCTCTAACTAAAACATTCAACCCTAAACCCTAAACTCTTAACATAAACGAATCCAACAAACTTAGCACAAGCAAATCTAAACACAATAATTAGGAGGCCATGAGAACCGATACTCACTTTGTAAAACAGCTTATACCCATGAAGGGCCATACTCAACAGTTGACAAGAGCTCTTTTCTAGGGTTACACTTAGGATTTTAGCTACTCAAAACTTCTTGCTACTTGACAATTCTTCGTAGCCAGTGAGGCTGTGAGGTTTGAAGAGAAGAAGAAGATTGGGTTCGTGTCAGACCAAGAAAATGTTATTTAAAAAAAAAAAAAAGAGTTGGACTTTCATTAAATGGGTTTTGATTTTGGTTGGGCTCATGAGCGGTCCATAAAATTCCAAGTGGGCAGCTTCGAATGGCCCAAACGTGTGTTGTGATGTGGGTAGACAGCTTGTGAAAAAAAGTGTCGTTTTCCATTTCCTTCTAGACTGAAACGACTTTGAAAAATCTCCCTTTGCCTTCGCATGTTCTAATAAACTTCTTTGGACAGGGACAGCTGGACCTTTGTCTACTTTTATTGTTTCCGGTAGACTCCAAAAAGGATTAATAGTTTAATGGGCTTGGTCAGATTTCAATAATGAGATGCTAAAGTCAATTTTGGTGCTTTTTTTTTTTTTGGGTACGTTTGAATGTGTTGAAAAAGAGAATTATGTCAAAACTTTCCAACAGAATGCTGTGGTCAAAGTTTGTTTTCGTTGGTTAGAAGTAAGGTTTTTAATGGAATAGAATTAAATGAATGAAATAAAATGAAATGGTTTATAATGTAATATAATGTAAATAGATATAATATTAGAAAATTGTTGTTTTGAAGAGATAGAAAGGTTCATAATGTATTATAGTAAAATATTGTTGAAAAGAAATGTTTACAATGTAATATAGTGAAAAGTTGCTTATCGCTTTACATTTCATCATAAACTCCTCAAATCGGAAGTTTCTTATTTTTATTGTTTAAGATGACATGAAATGTAATATAAAACTCTTATCTTCTATCTCATTCCATTCCATTCCATTCCATTATAAACATTCATCTAAAACGATAGAACAATACTATATTCTATCAATAAACTCTCAATCAAACATAGCCTTAGGGTTAAATCCACTCCACCTTTTTGAGGTTTTAATATTTTAATTTATGGTTAAAAATTAAAAATTTTAATAGAAATAGAGGATAAAGAGGATGAGTATTATAAAATTAAAATTATAAAAGATTTATTGATAATTTTTAAAAGTTAAGAAATATATTAAATAAATGCTAAATTATACAGGAGTTCAATGAATCATCATCATCATCATCACACCCAATCCAAAGTTAAGCAATCAAGCGGAGTCTGGGGAGGTCTGATAGTATGCAGCCTTTTTCCTATATAATAGAGAGGTTATTTCCGGTAGACCCGCATGCACACGTGACAATAAAAGAATGATGCAGGTTAAAAAGTAAATAAGTAAAACTAGCAAGCTAAATTATTATGTAAATAAAATTACAATAAATATATAAAAAATATAATATAATATAATATAACAAAGGGATATACCTGATGGTGTCCAGATCTGCTAGTATCTGATAAGCTACAAAGTCCGGCTCTTCTTGTCTCTAGTTAAGTTAGGAGTTCTTGTTCAGAGACCTTGAAAGTATGATAATCTTACGATTTTAAACGGCTTCGCGAGATCTTTCCCTATATACCTGTCCTAAAAAGTTAAATTGTAGGCACAAAAATCTTATCCAAGACTTATAACTAGAAAAGACCGAAAGGACATTAGGTTGGAGTTCAATGAATATATTCAGTATTTAAAAATTGATAACTTTTCATGATACACAACATGTGGTTAGCCAGCCTTGTTGAAAGCCACTCCTTTCACAATTTCAACTTTTCTTATATTAATCTTACAATTATTTAAATGGAAACCCAACAAGAAGAAGACAAAAGGAACACATGATCTTTTTACACGTGTGAAAGTGATGGGATTGAAAAAGAGAAAATATATTATTATAATAATTGTTCCAGCAGTGCATCAGATTCTCTTCCTCCTTTCTTCTTTGGCAAATCCTATAAAAGAACCCTTGTGATATACTTAATTATTCATCTTAGCCCTTGTGTTTTTAATTCGTTCACCTTAGCCCCTGTTTTTTTTATTCTCATTCAAGATACCCCAATTAGGTATTTTCGGACAAATTTGCCCTTGGAATCAAGAGATTAAAAAAATATATTTTAATAATCTAAGGGCAAATTTGTCCGAAAGTACCTAATTGGGGTATCTTGAATGAGAATAAAAACACAGGGGCTAAGGTGAACGAATTAAAAACACAGGGGCTAAGATGAATAATCAAGTATATCACAGGGGTTGTTTTATGTGATTTGCCTTTCTTCTTTTCTCTTAAGAATCTTTTCACATTTTGTATTGGTATTTAGCATTTTTATAATAGCAAAATTCATGTATTTAAAATAAATATTTATAATTAAAAAACATCATCATTATCACACTCAATCCGAAGTTCTGTAATAAAGCAGAGTCTAGAAAGATCTGATAGTACGCAACCATACCCCTACAAAATAGAGAGTCTTACCCTTACGCAGCCTTATAATTACTATAATTTAATTATAATAAATAAATAAAATTAAAAAACATATTTATTTATTATAATTAGTATTTATAAGTCCAGTGTATAGTTAATATTAGTTTTTATAATTTAAATCGCCCAGAAAATAATTTTCTAATTACAACTTAGAGAGTGCTTGGTTGATAGGCTTGCGAAGATATCAATAGATAAGAAATGAAAGACAATCGATTGATTTTCTATTATTATTACACGAACAATATTTTTATATTTAAGTTTTGAAGATTACTTCATATTCTGCGAATATGAAAGGAATGAAAATCATTATTGGATAACGCGTAAGTGTCACAAGCGTGAGAGATCGTTGTTACGCCTGTGAGAGGAGTGTCATCGGTATGACACTCCCTATCACGCTTGTGACAGTGTTGTCATGGGCGTGAGCACCCATGACAATTATTTTTTTCTTTTTTTAACAAAAACAATATAATTAATTAAAATTTATTAAAATTTAATGTAAAACAAAACTTTAACAAAATTTTATTTTTTGTAAATAATATAATTAATTAGAATATATTAAAATTAAATACAATATTTTAAAATTTTGTTATAAAACAAAATTTTAACAAATTTTATTTCTTAAAATTTTAACAAACCAATCACTATTAATAATAATGATAATTATTTATTCATCTTAATCAACTATTATAATTACAATGATTATATTCATTACTATTTTTTGCTATATTTATTCTCATTTTTATAACCTTATAACTATTATTAGATATGAGCCCGTTAGACTTTTTAATTAATAAATGTATTAATGAAATATACACTGAAAGAGAAAAGGACGAACATGGGGTCCCGGGAAGGAACTATGTTCCCATGTTTTCTTCTTTTGCCTCCACGCAAAGACAGGCAAATTTTAGCCAACAAACAAAGGGGACGTGATCTTCTGGTCCCCCTACCCTGTACCAACTCTGTGTCAGCCCATCTCAACCATCCATTTATGTGGACCCACATAAATAGATGGTTGAGATGGGCTGGCACAGGGTTGGTACAGGGTAGGGGACTAGAGGATTTGAGGGGCAAACAAAGAGGGTTGCCTGAGTTGTTCCCATGGGCCCCTTTTGCTTTGTCTCTATTGATTCGACTTAAAATGAAATTAAGATTTAACTTAACTAAAATTTGAGTTAATTTTAAATAAAAAATTTAAAATTAAAATAAGATCATTTTTAAAAATTTTAAGTAACTTAAGAAAATCATAATTAAATTTTAAGGTTGGCTTGAGTCAATTCTTAAGAGATTTAAGTAAAAGACAGATTTAATTTAGGCTAATTCACTTCAATTCAATCATCAATACAAAAATTAGGAATGACAATTGGATCTTAGCTCAGCTCAACTTGAAATAAATAGGTTAAACTCGGGTTGACCCAGCCTTGGAACTAGTTTTTTTTAGAATTAGGCCTCGAGTTTGAGCTATGTAGGTCCGACATGAGACCCGACCTTAATAAACAATACAATGTCGTTTTGCTAAAACTGACATCTTTTTGCATTTTCAATTTGTAAAAAAAATCCAATAAGTCAGCCGAACTGCCTCATACTTGATTAGGCTCGATCTCGGGCTTGGATTGCATCCCTAAACTAATTATTTTTATGGCCCTGTTTGGCAATCAGCTGGTTATATTAGTTGTTAGCTGATTCTATCAACTATTAGCTGATAGCTGATTCTATTAGCTGGATTTGACCAACTGATTGCATTAGCTGTTTGTTATTTGATATTTAGTAAAATTAGTTGTTTATGTGTAAAATGACTTATGAGGACATGACTTTAAAAAAAATTATAAGGGTATGAATAATATGTATCTTAGTATTTCTTTCAATATTCGTATAGGAATTTAAATTTTAGATATGAAATTCTACAAAAATTAAGTTTATAACTTTAATAAAAAAACATAATAATAA
>JAOSBL010000005.1:128336-162218 GCA_027568915.1 Erythroxylum roraimae
GATCTGACACATTAAAATCACGATGAGATAGGAGTCATGAGAAACCTCAACTCAAACAAGGAAAGTAAAAGAAGTCTGTTAGTTGAATATTATACGTTGATGGATTCTCATATTCAGTGCGGATAACTACTGCTCTGACTGATGCTTCTATATCACAAAATTGTCAATTGTTGGAAGTTTCATGTGAGATCTAGCAATGAGTTACAGAAATTTAGTTTAGACGAAGACCCAGTCTGAAAATCAAGAGAAAATTTCTTTGACCTCGCAATCAGAAAACGTACCAAATCGCGATACATGTAGAAGGCGTTGTGTTGAATTCCGGCGAGCCCTTTCTCTTCCTCCTCTACTCCTAGAATCATCCTCTCCTGTTTCTGTTTGGCTCGGGAGTCTACAGATATGAATCAAACTTACACATATCAAGAAGACATGTACATGTTAGATCCTAAAACATCAACTTCCCAGGAACAAAATACCGAGTTTGTAATAACGGAAAAATCAAACAAAAAAAAGGGGGGGAGGGCTTTTTTTCACCTAGAGAGGAGTTGAACTTACCAGTTACCAGTTTACCCACAGATCAGTTGTTGCAAGCTACAAGCATGCGTTGTCGCGACTGATCTGGTAATCTGAAGAATCTAGAGAAAACAGAGAGTGATTATTCTGGAGAAAACGAGAAAGAGGCAACGAGAGAGAGGTAATGAGGTTAGGGCAAAATTGGAATCATAAGAAAAATAAATAGCTGATTGATCTGAAACGCTGCTCCCAAGCAGCTTATTATTTTTAGCTGGTTGGGTTGAATCAGCCAACTCAATCAGCCAACAACCAAATACAATAAATAGCTGATTCATAAAGTCGAACATCGAATTTTAGTCAATCAGCTAAAATTTGGCTGATCAGCTATCAACCAAACAAGGCCTATATCTTCTTGTAATTTATTTCACTTCCAATTTTTTTGCGAATGTATAGACATTCCAATTGATGGATAAGCAAGCTTTCTAGAAAGAAGTAAAAGTGTTGAACTTGATCACCTCAAGCCTTGAATAGTCAAGACGCCGTTTGGTGGGGCCGGGGGACTCCAATTAAGACCTCATTTGGTCACTTTTTCCACGTTCCGATCTGCCGTTGGCAATAAGGACCATTGACCACTGACCATGGAATTGGTCATTTGTCATGTCATAGAATAGTCATCAACCAACTGTCGTTAACTAACTTTAGCTTCCAGAATTAATGCTGTCCCTACTTTTTTTTTAAAAAAAAAACTACGTTGTTTCTTCTTTTTTGTTTTTATTTTTTAAAAACGTAACGGTCTAAAACTTTTCTAGCAACGAAGGCATGCTCTCTTTTAATTTGAATTATGGAATTTAAAGTACTTTTTCTTTTATCTTAGACCAAGGTATCTACTGGTAGATCTAATGACGAATCCCATAACTAATTTATAGGCACCTCACAAGATGAGACATGGATTTAATTACTATTTATATATATTAATATAACTTCACTCTTAATTAATTATTTTACGTGTAAAAAAACTGCATCATATTATACGAATTGAATAATCCTTTTAACAATAAAATGCAAAATAAATTGTTTTTAACGAAGATAATACAAATTTAGTTATACCCACGTGAAAAAATATTTGTCAATTAATTATATACATACCCAATATACGAAAAAGGCTACGAGATTAGTGTTTTAGTCCACATAAATAATTAGTTGACAATTAATTTTTCACGTGGACGCTATATGTTACGAAAAAAAATGTGTTAATCAAATTAACAAAATATTAATAACTAATATTTAAAATATTAATCACCTAATTAAAATCTTTAAAAATTTGAATACTGAATTAAAAATTTTCAAAAAAATTAAACAATTTAAAACGTATCGTCCCTTTTTAATATAATTAATTTGAGCTTTAGCTTTCCTATATCTATTTAAAGCTGGTTCATTCAATTGCACGTCCTTTCATGTTTCAACTAATCCTTGTATAATCTCTTTTGATGGCTCCTCTCAACGTCGTTTCACAGCACAAAATGGGATTCCTATTCAATTGTCTAATCATAGAAACGGATAGATAATGATCTGAAACTAAAGAGGAAAAAAGAAGAAAACACACCATACACATTAAAGTAGCGATGGGTTATTGCCAATTGATTTGGTATTTAAATTATTCTTCATCGTCGTCACACTCAGTTTGAAGTTTCGCAATAAAGTGAAGACTAGAAAGGTCTGATAATACGCAGCTTTATTTTTACATAATAAAAAGACTGTTTCCGGTAGACTCATATGCAGATATGACAATGAGAGAGTGATATAGGTTAAAGAGTAAATAAGTAAAATTGACACGCTAAATTATTATGTAAATAAAATTACGATAAATAAAAAATAAAATTATTATATTTTAAAAATTTTTTATTTGAATTATTATATTTTAAAATTTTATTATATTTTTATACCAATAAAGTAACATTATATTAGAAGTTAATAATTTAAATATTATATTATTTCGAGTAAAATAATAAATAAAATTTACAGTTAAATAACACTTCTATCAGAAACAACCTTTTTATCAGGTAGAATAAGACTGTGTTTAAGTGAAATTCTTATAGATTTTTCATATTTTATTTTTGAAATTTTATTAAATCCATAAAAAACATTATATCAATATATTATCATAATTTATCTTCATTTTAAACTTATTATTATAGTGAATTAATTAGCAAAGAACATCCTCATTCATAAAACTATTACAAATACCCAAACTGCCATTTTTAAAAAGAAATTTGAATTTTTTAAAATTTCAAAATTTGAAAACCAGGGCGAGGGAAGGGAAGGGAATTCGTTAACCTCGGCTGCCGAGCCCCACTGTCGCACTTAATATAATTCCAAATTTCATTTTTTAAAAATAAAAAACAATTCCCAAGGGTAATTCGGTCATTTCAACATCATTTTAAACTCTTCCTTCCACATGTTCATGCAGGCTAGGCCGGAGATGCTGACTTTTGCCGTCCAGTTTAATATTTTATTATTCCCAATAAAGGGTATATATACTTTTTCTTCTCGAAGTTTTCATATTCCTCTTTTAAATATATATTCCTTCGTATTTAAAATAAAAGTCATTTGAGAGAGATTCACACTTATTAAGAAAGTTAATGAAATATTTGATATACCCTTATTAATTACATATTGAAGTGTCTTAAAAATATAATCTGTGTAATATGTGTAATTAAGATGTGAGAGAAATTAAAAGGTAATTTTGAAAGTAAAATCATAAACATGCATGAAAAGTCACGAAAGAGACTTATTTTAATAATTAAAATCACTCTAAAATGACTTTTATTTTAGATATGAGGGAGTATATAAATACATTAAAAACAATATACTGCTTTTAAAAATATATATTAAATAAATTATTATATTTACTCAAAATTATATATTTTAGAGTTGATAAATTAGATATAAACATTATTAGTTTAGCATAAATCTAATTTATGACTGATTAAACTATTTTAAATTTTTATTGAATTATTTTATATTAAAATAATATTTTTTAAAATTTTAGTTGCATCTATTTGAATTAATTCACAATTTCTAATATTTTAAATAATTTATTTAATGAATTATTATTAAACCATGTTTAGTGACATTTTAGCAAATTTTCAAAAATCGAATTGAAAGTTATATTGGTTAAGTAAAAAGTTTAAGATTTAAAAGATTCAACCAACATCAGATTGTCACAAATTTAATTGAAGATTAAATAAAATTTTAAAATTAATTAAAAATTTTAAGTTTAATTAAAAAGTAAATTATTAAATGAAAATTAATTAATATATTTTAAGTTATAAAAATTTATTAATTTATAAAAATGGACTATTTAATTAATAATTAGATTAATTTTTAATAATACAGTTAAAATTTTAATAAATTAAGTTAAATTTTTTAATCATTTATTTTTAGTTTGTCTTATAATAATAATTACCTCCTCTCACTCTCTTTCCTCGCAACAGCGCAAAAAAAAAAAAAAAGTGTTCATCTTTCTTAGACTTCAATAAAAAGGCCCCCTCACTTTCTTCTTTGTCTCTCAACCGTCTCTCCGTGTCAAACTCGCGTTTCTTAGCACAAAGCATTCGGCGAAAAACAGAGAATCAGAGGGCTTTTTTAAGTGACATATTGTCTTCGATTCGCTTTTCTACATCGTAATTCACATAAAACGCTTTGTTGCGTTCATATTCCTACACCCTTTTGGCCTTTTTGAACGTCTTGATCTTGATCACAGGTGTCTGTAGATCATCCCCATATCGAGTTTTTTTTTTAATCATTGTTGCTGTAAAGTTTGCTTCTTTGTTCGATTTAGTTGGTGGGTTTTCATTGGTTTATTAATTAAGAGGGAAATTTGAGGAAGTTGAAGGTGGATTCATGTGTTAGTATTGTGGGGATAGCGATGTTGACCTCAACAGTTGGGTTTTGAAGTACTATGGAAGTAGTGGTTGCACGAAAAGAACAACGGCAACAAGATGACGTTTTACATTGGTCGCGAAGCTTCAAAGGTTTCTCTTTTCTCTTTTGTTTTGTCACTTTGTGCTTTTGGATCCTCTTTTTGGTGTTAAAAAGAGCTTTCTTAGGGTTGATTATGTTGTTGGTTATGTGATTTTGAAGCTCTCTTTCGTTGATTTGGTCGTAATAGATTCCTTTTGCTGTTCTCGTAATGAAGCTTTGGAAGAGAGTTTGTGCAGAGGCAACCACAGAGATCAAGCTTCTTGCAGAGAATTGGAAGTACATTCTAGGAGGTCTAATTTTTCAGGTTTCCTTTCTGTTTCCAGAAAACTCATAGATAGATTCTCTCTTTTTCACTGTGATTCTCTTTTCATGGGGTTCTGAGTTTACAACAGTCTCTCTCCCTATTATTTTGGGAGAAAATTTAGATTTTGATGTCCTTTTAGTTTCATAAATGAGAGGGGTGCTCACTGTGTCGAGGAATAAGATTCGAAATATTTTGTGACGGTGAAGTTAAGTGGAAGAAACGAGGATTTGGTATTGTGACAAAGTTCAGGATTTAGTGTTACGACAAAGTTGAGGATTTGGTCTTATGGCGAAGTTGCTGTTAGTTCATATGGGCATTCTCGGGCTACAGTGCTGTTATTGTCCTGTTTTGGCTTGGCTCGTAATGAAAGTAATAGCTCATTGAAATGACATTATAAGTTTTATGTTCGTTTGAGTCTCAGATTGAAAGTTTGCATTCACATTTCTGTGGAAAAAGCAACTATATTGCCAGTACTTTCAGTTATCATTTATAGAATATGCTTGCAATTCTTCACTTCAATGTCATGTAGTTTTTAAGTATTTTTGGAGTTCCATTTCAGTCTTCCCAAAAATGTGGCTTTTACCTTGTGCTCAAGTTACTTGATTTATGCTTATTACCGCTTCCCTTCACGTTTCGATTAGTTAAAATGCAAGTTTATTACTTATAATCCATATCTTTTGCTGCAGTACATACATGGTTTGGCTGCTCGAGGAGTTCATTATCTGCACCGACCAGGGCCTGTCCTGCAGGATCTTGGGTTCTTTCTTCTTCCGGTTTGTCTCCTTTATCTGAATTGTTCCTTTACGTTCTTAAGTTGCCCGGCCTCCTTTTATCTAATAGTTTCTGCACTTTTAGGAGCTTGGGCAAGAAAAAGGCTACATCAGTGAGATGGTTTTTACCTGTGTCTTTGTATCCTTTTTCATGGTAAGCATCTTCTTTTGAATCTTTCCTTGATGTCTTGCTTCCTATCTCAACTAATTAGGTTTGTAATGTGGGGTTGTATTTTGTTGTAGTGGACTTTCCATCCCTTCATCTTCAACAGTAAGAAGATCTACACAGTTCTTGTTTGGTGCAGGGTTCTAGCATTTCTAGTTGTAAGTGTATACTTGACTGTCACTCCCATTTAATGTTGCTTTAAGCTTTGCAAAGTGTAGCAATTTAGTTGGAATGTTGGAATTGAAAACTGTGCTCAGAAACTTATGATACATGCTCTATGCGTTTGTAAATACTGTTTACTTATGCCACCTAATACAACCTATCCCCATTTCTATTCTGAAATTTTCTGTGTTTCATTTGGCTGTTCCAGGCTTGTCAAGTTCTTAGGATACTTACATTCTATGCTACGCAGCTTCCGGGACCAAATTATCACTGCCGTGAGGTATAGATACTTCTCTCAACTTTTTAGAAAAAGATTGTGCATAGGTCCCATTCCGAGGATATTATATCCTTCCCCTATGAATCCTCCAAGATTTGAACTTTGATGGCCCTACTGCCTGGGCCAGCCCTAGGAGTTTTTAATATATTCTCCCTTTTATGTTCGAAGATTTTATCATTGTGTTTTTTCTTTAAGCCATTGAGTTTTTTCCGTAATTAATTATCTTTGACTCGAAATGGAGATTGATATTTTACTGTTGTATGCACTTTTAGGGTTCAAAACTTGCCAGGCTGCCACGTCCACAGAGTGCACTTGAAGTAGTCCTAATCAATTGTAAGTGAGCTACTATTTAATCTGGTCCTTTGTTATTTGGTCAAGCTGATTTGGTTTATTGTTATGCAGTTCCTCATGGCATTGTCTACGGCTGTGGCGATTTGATATTTTCATCGCACATGATATTCACACTAGTTTTTGTTCTTACATATCAGAAGTACGGGACACGAAGGTAAAATATGGCATGTTATTCTACCTCTGTCCCCAGTATCACTAAGAATGAGAATGCAACTTGTTCTATTCTATGATGTACTATACTTTTTATAAAGAATGTTGATACTACATGAATCAATCTCATCAGTTTCTTTCTACTAGATGGCCTGATTAGTTTGTGATGTATGATTTAGGTGTATAAAGCAGCTAGCATGGTTGGTTGCTGTAGTTCAGAGCCTTCTAATCGTTGCTTCCCGGAAGCATTACACAGTTGATGTTGTGGTTGCCTGGTACGTGGGACATATGCATTCAACTCGAATGGCTCATGTGAATGAATTAATCATTTCTTTATTTGGTTTACTTCTGCAGGTACACTGTTAATTTAGTGGTGTTCTTCTTAGACAAGAAATTGCCAGGTTAGAACACATGAACTTTCTTTTTTGGCTTTTTCCTTGAAAATTTTTCTTTTCGTCTCACCATGTACTGACTGAACTGATTTGAATTATCAATTTCCAGAACTACCTGATCGGACTAGTGGTTCTGCGTCATTGATTTTGCCGACAAGTACTAAGGACAAGGATAGTAAGAACAAGGATAGCAAGAGCAAGGAAGAAAATCAGAAGCTCTTGAATGGGAATACAATAGATCCTGCAGAATGGGTATGCTGATTCTGCCTTAAAAGATTATTCCATAAAGCATCTGTGCAATAGCCTATGTTCAATATTCATATTTATAGTTCTTATTATCCGGTTCAGAGGCCTAGATCTCAAATCAATGGCAAGATCCTAGAAGATGTCAATGGAGTCCATGTCGATACTCCTTCCATGAATGGCGTATAGACGACGGAAGCTGCTATGACCAACCGCGAGGGCTGCTGCTATCTGTATCTTGATGACCTCGGATTGAAGGGTTTGTCTAAACTTGTATGGTCTGCTTCTTTGCCTAAAGATTGATGGGTGCTAATTTGTATTCCTAGAGGAAATGATTACGGAACATGCTTGCAGACATTAGCAGTCCTGCTCCTTTGTCATTGGTTAAAACACTTTATCATCAGCATCAATGTAATATCATGGCATCTTTCCAAGCTCAGATTGTTTGCCATGTTCCTCTTTCCCCTGTTTTTGTACCTACCTTGTAACTTTTTGCTTGATTTAGACATGGTAAATATATGAAGCTGATCCCATCAGCAGGACGGTACAGTATACAAATTCGTTGCCGTTTAAAGCACTAAGATGTTCTCAAGATCAGAGGTTGAGGGTGGAAATCAGGAAGAAGCAAGATTTCTTCTTGGAGATCGCAAAATTCTTCCAAAACTGTGGTTCTGGCCTTCGTTTTTTCGTTAGTTTGGTAGATAATTGAACAAAACAAGAAGCATCTTAAGTCATATTGCATGATTCATTGCCATGTGAGAACACATGGTGTTTCTGTCATATGAATAGTTGCATGTGGAGTCAAATGCTCCAACTTTTCGGTGCCCCCAACAAGCATCACGCCTTTGTCGCCATTTGAGCACGTCAGAACAAAAAATTATGAACTCAGACACATGCTTCATTGTCCTCACGACATGCCAGACACTCCCATACTCTGTTTCTACTTCCTGTCACAAAGCGTCCCATACTCTGTTTCTACAACTGTCATAAAGCTTTACAGGATCAATCTCGCGGGACCAGGAACAGAGTCTGAGTGGAATTAATGAAGAACCATACAAGGATTGGCTAACTGCAAACTTCCATTGGAGGACATGATCAAGATATCAAAAGACCAACGTGCCCATTTTTTTACTCGAGCCAGCTCAATCTCTCTGATTCTCTGCAAAAAGAAAGTTTACATCGTTGTGGGCCAACGAATAATGGTCCTTTTGAATCCATTCCCATCTTTCTTGTCTCCCTCTTTCTTGCTTTCTTTCTGCCACCAAGCTTTTGTACAACAATGATGAACTTTATGTTTCATCACCACCAGAAAGTCATTAGTGTCTCTTTTAGTGTCATCAACTTCGGTTTCATATCTTGCAATTCTGTTTTGTATATAATCCTTTTTTTAATATTATTTTACTCATTCTAAAATATTCTTTTATTGTTTTAAATTAGAAAAAAATCATTATTTTTTATAAAATTATTTAAACAGAATTACTGTTAAATGACATTTTTCATTAAAATATTTCAATATAAATTTAGTAATTCTTAAATATTTCTATTAGAAGATTACTTAAATGCCGTCCAAAACTTAAATCAAATTAATTAAACTTATTTCAAATTAATAATTTATTATAATTATCTTAAATTATTAATTTAAATCGAGTTTAAATCATTGAGTCGGAGTTGGGTTGTCATGTCAATAACATTTCATTAATTTATGTATTATGTTCATATCACATATATTTCATCTTTATTTTTTAACGAAATTTTAAAGAATGACTTTTCTACAAAATTAAAAAAGAAGAAAATTTTAAAAGTTTTTTGAAATTAATATTTTTCTAAATTTTTTTAAATTACATAGGATTTATATCTTTACGTTAATTAAAAAGATCTTATGACAGATAAATTATTCTTTGTATTGAAAAAATTATCCACATCACAAATAAAGACTAAGGAATGCATAAGCTGTATGAGTATGACACCACTTCACACACTCCTTACATGTTCATTTCATGATGGGTCCCTTGATCCCTAAATGGGCTATGCAAATAAAGGAGCACTAAAAGTTTATTTGGTTTTTTTATGTATTGAGATCTATACTTTATAATAAAGAATGTGATGCATTATCCCTATGATTTTTGGGTTAAAAAAATGTAAGAGAATTAGTATTTCAATTTCAATTTCAAATTCTATGTTTATACATACTAAAAGAATTTAACTATTATGGTTCCATCCATAATTTAAAAAAAAATGTTCTAAATTTATAAAAATTTCAATAAACAGCTTCTCTATTAATTAGTGGTAAGTTGCGTATTACTAAACCTTCTCAGACTCCATGTCTCAGCAGTAATTCTACTGGGTTGCTGTTGTTTTTATTTCAATAATCATCTAAAAGAAACAATTAAATAAAAAGGGAATTTAAAGATGGCAAAACTAACTTTAACTTAAAAAATTTATTCAAATTAATTCGAGTTAGATGAAATTGTATTGGTCTTGATCTAATTGAATTTTAAATTGTCTAATATTGACCGGATCTAGTTCAATTTGTTATAAAAAAATCAAATTCGTTCTCATTGATTATAATATCTATTCAAAAAAGTTAATTATTTGTTTTAGAAATAAGACGTGATTAACTTTAAGCCACCTAATGAGGAAGTAAGAAAAGCTTCCTAAGGGGTGGTCGAGTTAGTAGAGTGGAAGGGCATGAGGTCAAAAGGTCCTGTATTCAAATTCTCTTACCTACATTCTTCCGATTGAGCCTATTGTACAGGGCTTGCCTAATACGGAGTACTCGATTGGCGTGATTTGTAAACTATTGCGTCAATCCGAAGGTTTACCTACTGTGCATCCAAAGAATAGCGACCGTGAATAACGAGGAGTGGCCTAACTGGTATACACTTCTCACTTAAGGCTCTCCCTTACAGAAGGTCTTAAGTTTGAGTCACGCCAAATGAGGGGAAATGAGATATTTTCCTAATTGACGATCCTCTAGCTCCCTGAGCAAAGCTCTTTGATCGGATCAATTACAGATGCCTTGTTTTCAGCGACAGTGTGGGAGTTGAAGCTACTAGGGAACCCGAGAGTAGTTAGGAACCTGATGCTGAGCAGGGGGGCCAGTGATCAATCAGCAGTCGACCAATCAAGTATGTGACGGCTCCTTGTGTGCAGAAATGTACAGGCTACGTAAGAACACGAGGGATCTTGGGATTCTAGATTTACCTCCTCTAGGACTCTTAGGGTGGGGTCTTAGGGGCTTAGGATTAGTTCGGGTAAGTTGAAATACCTAATGTAAATAAACAAATAAAAAATAGCAAATGTGAGTTCGCCCGTTAAAAAAAAAAGCAAGAGAAACATTTTTGGGTGTTGTTGTTTTTTGACTTATGATTAGATTAACCATTTTGCTTATTTTAGTTATAATTACCAACCCACCTTCACAAGTTATCTAATTAACTCCTTACAAACCCCTTTTTATTATAAAATTATTAAAAATTGACAAAAATTAAAAAAAAATCAGTGGAAGATTACCTAAAATGACCAAAGTTCCTTTTCGTACAAGTCATTAGTCTCCCTTAATTAAAACCTGTTAATTAACACCATTCCCACCAAGTCAAGAACCGAATGCGCCGCGGTTTGAGTTATACGGCGCCGTTTGATTATCTTGACTTCCGCTTTGACCCACTAAAATGCGACCGTTAAATTCCCTCTTCCCTCGTGTGAAAAATTGAATATTATATTATATTTATATTTATCCGAAAAAATTAAATTAAAAATTGGGAAAATAAAAGCAAAAAGAGAATGATGAGAGAGAGAGACTGAGAGAGTGCAGTTCCCACTAAAAGCTGAACCCTGAGAAAGAATTTGGTTGGGAGAGAGTGAAGCCTCATGAACTGATGAATCCGCCCGCAATGCAGACCGTCTGATTGTTGGACTTTTGGCGTCGTCTTCTTTCATCCGTCCGATCTCTTGATCCACCATCGTCGTAAATGGGAGCCCGCTGCTCCAGATTCTCACTCTGCTGGTTCCACACTCGCCTCAAGCCTTCCGTTCCCGAGTCCTCCTCCGACCTCGGTACGAACAAATTCCTACACGATGTAAGTGCCGTTTTTGTAATATTCTCTAACGGTTTGTCCGATTCCGTCTTTTGACTTGCAGAGAACGGGGGCAAAAATGACCGAAGCGCGTGGCCGAGTTTCACCGAGTTCACTCTGACCCAACTCAAAGCCGCCACGAGCGGGTTCTCCACCGACAACATAGTATCGGAACACGGAGAGAAAGCCCCTAACGTTGTTTACAGAGGGAAGTTGGATAACGGCCGTTGGATCGCCGTTAAGCGGTTTAACAGACTTGCGTGGCCTGATTCGCGCCAATTCTTGGTCCGTTTTAATGCAGTTTTGCAGTGTTTTGTGTTCCGTTTGACTCTTTCCTTCTCTATTTTTTGTCACTCGAACGCGTAACATCGATGTACAGGAAGAAGCGAGAGCAGTTGGGGGCTTGAGGAGTGAGTGGTTGGCGAATTTGATAGGATGTTGTTGCGAAGGGGAAGAGAGGTTGCTTGTTGCTGAGTTTATGCCTAATGAGACACTCGCTAAGCATTTGTTCCATTGTAAGATGATATACTCTGATGATGGTTTATGGTTGAATATCGAAAATGTCTTGAAATTTATGATATTTGTTTGTGGGTGTTTGATGGGTTGATCGCTAACGGTCCGGATAACGCAGGGTTTATGGTTGAATATCAAAAAAGTTTTGAAATTTATGTCGTTTGTTTATGGGTTTTTGATGGGTTGATCTCTAATGGTGGGAATGATGCAGGGGAGAGTCAACCTATGAAATGGGCAATGAGGTTAAGGGTAGCCTTCTATTTGGCGCAAGCTTTAGAGTACTGTAGCAGTAAAGGGAGAGCACTTTATCACGACCTCAATGCGTATAGAATCTTATTTGATAAGGTGGTCATTTCGGTTCATTTCTGCCTGGTAGAATTCAATTAAAGTTTGATTCTTTGGAATGCCAAATAGAGGTATATGTGATGTTGTTTTTGGGTTTTGATAGGATGGAAATCCCAGGCTATCTTGCTTTGGACTAATGAAGAATAGCAGAGATGGCAAAAGTTACAGTAACAATTTGGCTTTTACTCCACCGGAGTACTTGAGAACTGGTAAGGATTGTTCAACTTAGAAAATAGTGGAAAAGATTGTATTACATGCATTCATATGGGTCTGCAAATGTGAATGAATGTTAATACTAAAGCTGATTCAAGTTTCATGAACGTATTTTGGCAGGGAGAGTGACGCCAGAAAGTGTAATATATAGCTTTGGAACGCTGTTGTTAGATCTTTTAAGTGGCAAACATATTCCCCCAAGTCATGTAAGAATTGCTTTGTTAACAGTCATTAAATACTAAATGGTTTTCTGTCAACGTGTTTAGTAATTCTGAGAAGTTTGGTGAATGCTTGTCTTCTACTAGGCTCTTGATCTTATTCGAGGCAAGAATTTCCTGATGTTGATGGATTCTGCTTTGGAGGGTCATTTTTCAAAAGATGATGGAACTGAACTGTTGAGGTTGGCTTCAAGATGTTTGCAGTATGAAGCTCGTGAGAGACCAAATGCCAAGTCCCTTGTCACTGCACTTATGCCTCTTCAGAAAGAAACAGAGGTAAGTTTAGTGGTTGATTCAGATGAACGTTCTAGTTAAGTTCTCTGTACTAGTTTGATTCTGTTACTAATTATTCTTATAACTTCTAGACTTCCAAATTTGTTGTTTGACACGGCCAGTTATAAGAATAATTATTTGGTGGGACTAATTTTTACTTCTCACTTAACAGGTTCCATCTCATGTTTTGCTGGGTATTCAAAATGAAAGTTCAGTGTTAACTCAGCCTTCTTCGCTTACGCCTTTAGGTGACGCATGCTTGAGGATGGATCTCACTGCTATTCATGAAATCCTCGAGAAGATTGGATATAAGGATGATGAGGGGATTGCCAATGAGGTAAGACTAGTATTTTATGACTGCAAATGAAATAGCAATTAAAACATTGCTGAGGATGCTGGTTTCTATTCCAGAATAGTATCAAGAACAAATGAGGTGAATAAAATGGAAGATAGACAATGATCCATATGATGTTTATTTCTGCTGCAATTTCTTTTATTAGTTCTCAACCATGAACTAAGTCATCTCATTTACTTCCTTCTGATCTTTATTGTTGCATCATCTTTGGAATGTTTGCTTAACTCTAATTGACTGCTCCATCTTCCTTCTTCATGAAGCAGCTCTCATTCCAAATGTGGACTAGCCAAATGCAGGAGACATTGAACTCTAAGAAGCATGGAGATGCTGCTTTTCGAGCTAAGGATTTTGCAACTGCAATTGATTGCTACACACAAGTAAGCCTTTCCTGTTCTCGATTCTCGGCTTGCACTTCGGGTTTAGCCTTGTGTGATTAGTCAATTTAGTTACAAGCAACCAAGCATGGTGGCTACTTTTGACTTTGAGTGAATGGGGTATCAAATTAGACATCAAAACTGCACATACAAGAGTGTATATGAATATAAGATCCTTTTTGTTTGCGGGAGGAGCTAAGGTTTTCCCTTATGTCATTTGTAGTTCATTGATGGTGGGACAATGGTGTCACCAACTGTGTACGCTAGGCGGTGCATATCTTACTTAATGAATGACATGGCACAAGAAGCTCTTGGAGATGCTATGCAAGCCCAGGTGGTGTCTCCTGAGTGGTATATTGCTTCGTATCTTCAAGCAACTTGTCTGCTCAGTCTTGGAATGAAGCATGATGCACAAGAAGCACTCAAAGATGGCACTAACTTGGAAACCAAAAGGAAAAAAAATTGAAGGTGTATAGCTTTCTTTGTTTATATCACAAACTTCGTCTAGGCTCGTGTATGTAAACAATTTTCTTCTGTCTTGTGCTTTTTGGCTTTACAAAATTCTTTGACAGTAGTTTTGTTTAACTATTCATGGCCCTGCATAATCTTGATCTTTTGGTTTGACTAGTTGTTCGATATTACCAAGGTTTTAAACTGAGAACTGGATGTTACCGTTACTGCAATTGTGGTCGACCTTAATCTAAAACCATGCTTATTACTTGAACTGGAAACTCAAAGAGTGATCATAGCAACAAATAAGCTAACTCATTACACAGGTTTTTGTCACTTCTCATGGAAAATTCAATCTCAGTAACACCAGGTAAGAGAAAAAGAATATGTAGATCAACACCACCTTGTAAGATCAGTTATGCACAACTTGTGAAACAGATGAATCCAATATTCAAGTACCTACAAATTGATTTTATGGAACAAGCACATATATATATATAAATATATGGATTGTTAGTCACTCTGTAGACTACCTACCAGATCCCTTGCAAGGTTCTGCATTCTACCTTTTTCAAGTACCATAACCTAAAATTCTTCTCTAACTGTTGTAACATAGCCAGTTCTCGAAGAAAAACACTTACTATAATCATTTCATAACTCCATTTTCTTCTACTTAGTAGTTCTCTCAAGGCATCATTTACAGAAGTTTAAGAAGGCACATTAAAGTGAAAAAGCCATGATACAACAAATGCAAAAACCATGCAAGCTAGCAAGAAATTTAGGAACCGGTGGCCATGCCAGAAGTTTCGTGTTTCTGAATGGGGGACTGATGTCGAAACCGTCTGCATTATTGCAGTGTTACTTGTCTCGTTCAATTGATCTATTGATTCTACCTCATTTGGCCCGGCAATATTGCGTGCAATAGACTGACAAATCTCACAGATCCTGGTAGACAATTAAGCAAACCAAATTAACACTGGAACACTAATAAATTCAAAGAGACAAAGATGGTATGATAAAATAACAGTTGGAGAAGCAATATAAGTCTAGGAACAAGGTAGATGACATCAGAAACCAAATAATTTGGGTTTTACATGATAAATACAGCTTCAGAACGAACATGAAAATGGTAAGTCCAAAAGTTTCTAGGCAATATCAAAACAGTCTGAAAAATTAATTGAGTTTCCAGATCAGAAAAGGAGTTCTCAACCAGATCAGTATTCAGATCCTTCAAATCCTACCTAATTGTGATGCTATTCTATTGCACAAATCCAAAGAAGTGAGATGTCATAGTGTATGGCATAGTAATAAAAAATGATCTGAGGCACGCTAATCTGATATATGAATTTGTCACTCACAAGACAATTACATAGCATCCAAACTGTGTACCTTCAGAAGCAAGTAGCAGACTCTATGCCTACCTATCAAATGATTCTCAAATTTTACTTTTATCAAGGAGAGTGTTATGGCTCTTTTTTTTCTCTGTTTTTTCCAATCAGAAAGGCACTTGGTGTTGGGAAAATGCACCTTTGAGCTTAGGCTCGTTAGCGCAAGAAAAAGAAGCAAGGTATCTGCACTAAGCAGAGGCTAAAGCAAACAAACACCAACTAGGTGTCAAATCTCCATTTCCACAAAAAGAAAAATAACCAGAAAGAAGAGATTCTGAAATTCCTGGACACATCACCAAAACTAGTGTGCCTTAATGCAACGTGCCTCTTGACCTTTTACATGAACTTGTATAATAGAAGACTCAATCAATTCTCCACTTTCCCTTTTCTCATTACAATTCATATCCTTCCAATCATGCTTTTCCCTTCACAAACTAACTGAATAAAGCTTTTGGTAACTCTTTAAGTAGATAGATGCTTCTACTGTCACTTTGTGTATTTATATGATGACAAGTTCGTGTGAAAATGGCAACTCTCACCATGAATGGTCAAAAAGCATCAACAGACACATGAAGCCATGAACAACCACATGGGAATTCTCCATTTGGGATCGCAAATACAAGTTAAAAACACTTAAATTCTCAATGTTACCATTGAAAATGAGAGGCATCAGAGGTAGAACGGTGGAGTTTTGTCTACTTACTTGTTACCTCTAATCTTGAACCAAGTCTCTGCACACTGTTTATGAGCAGCAGCCAAATCACCCTTACAAGAGCAACCCAATTGCACAGGTAGACCTGATTCATGACTGTTACTCTCCAACCCAAGATGGCAAATCCTACAGTTTTTCTCAACTTTAGCCAAATGTACCTTTATCTCAGTTACTCCGTTCTCTATCTCCACCTCTACAGAGTAATCAGACACTGAAGATGCTCTCCTAGACTCCAAAACAACCCCATCAAAAATCTCCAAGTCCGAGACACACTCAAAACTATAGTCATCATAAGACCCACCAGCTGTTGAATAGAACTGCGACTGAGGAGATCCATCTTCTGCATCAGAGAAGCAGCCGATGTCAGTTCCGACAAGTGAACGAGGAGATGTCCCTTGCTCTATATCCACACGGGTCATTTCCAAAGCTGACATTTCCAATGTCTTGAAAAGACCACGACTTTGGTTCTTCCTGGGGACTAACAAGAGATCTCAAGTGACATAAAGTTTGAATCTTTTCAGCGGTCTGAAACAATTCAACATATAACGAAGCGATTTAAAGAAGTGGGTATTGGATTAGGTGACGCTGCAACTCCATTACCGATTGCTTTCGTTAACCAAACTCAAGAGCCTAAACAAAACAAACAACAAAACGGAAACACCAAAGTTCGAAGCTTTAGCTTCATTACCCAACAATGCACTCACATTACGAACATATATAGTAAGAAAGAAAGGACCTTTGGGGTGTTTCAGATATGAAGAGTCATGTTTTTGGGTATTGGGTGAAACTTTGGACTGAGAGACGCTGCAAAGTTAGGAAACAGAAACGTGCAGTGGGGTTTGCCGAGGAGATTTCTGTGATTAATGTAAGAAAAAACACTTGGGAAACTGTTAGGATATTTCATGTTGTAGCATATGACATCGTGTATCCAAGATCATCTCTGATTAGATCTTTACTGTGATCAAACAGAGTTTTACGTCTCATGTACAAGTCCTACGCTTATGACTAATGAGTAAACCTCAAGCAAATGTCTCCTGAGTCCTGTAAATTTCCTAGGACTCCTATACAATATTAGCCAGAACAGGAACATATAAGTTAAAATTAATTATTAAAAATTTAAGTCAATCAATTTAATAATAAAAATTTTAAATTATCTTAAATTTTTTGATTTAATAATTTTAACTAGTTTTTAATAATAAAAACTAATCAATTTATTAATTAATTGACTAATTTTATATAAAAAAGTCTCTAATAATTATATTTTAAATTATTTAATTTTATTTAATCTTTAATCGATTTTATACGGTTTAACATTGTTTAAACTTTGTAAGCCTTAAACCTTTTGTTTTATCGATTTAATTTCCAGTTCGATTTTTAAAATAATAGTTAAAATGTCATTTTCATTTTTTCCCAAGAAAAAGAGTGTCAAACTTCATTTTCATTTTGTTGGTGATATCTAAATGTTGCATTTCAAAATCAAAATCTATCATTTCTTACATGAGTTCAAGAAGTGGTATGTTTTTCAATCAAGTTAAAAAATATAAGGTCATTGTAGGATTAATTTGTACGTTAATACAGCAATATGTTTAATTGTATTAGTTGAGAAACATAATACATGACCTTTTGATACATAGGAAGTTTAATTACAGGGATAAGAAGTTGCAATTTAGTCATTGGAAGCAGTTGACCAGGTATGGACCACATCAACGTCCTGTGACTCACGTCGGATGCACCTTTGCGTGAAATACACAAAAGCTAACGTCTTTAGACATATAATATACCATCAAAATAATAAAGAAAATAAAATAAAACAAAGCAATGATAAAAGAAAAAAAAAGGAGATAAATTCCAATAAAATGCATAATGTAAAGCGACAAGCAGATAAAAAGATTGAAAAGGATAGGTGACTGAGTAGAAAATAGTGTTTAGGCTAAAACCCAGATGCTAAATTCCATTTTGATGCCTGAATCTGCCAAAAAATGGTGGATGAGCCATCATTGTTGTACCAATCTCTTCAACTTTATGTCTAGACTTATTACAAGACAGGAGAATTGACATTATGGTTTCTAGTTTCTGTGTTCATGTTGTGCTGATGATGCAGTTGAATGTTAAGAGAATCATCAAGAACAAAATTATGAGCAAGAAATCATATCACATATGAAAGTAGTCTTACCTTTTTCTTTTTATGTTGTTAAATAACATGAGAGAAGTTGCTGTGGAGTTTTACCAAATATCCTGTTTTTTCCTCACTTCAAACAGTAGTAGGTAGGCAAACAGGAACAACCTAGCTTAAAGAAGTAGACATCAAATTAGCTGGGATATATTTCTTGTGTTTGTTCACCAAAACCAGATGATACTTGAGGATTTTGGATTGATCCCAATACCATAACAGACAATTTTTGAGTTCCAAGGTATTTAAACAAACTGCAGTATTATATCATCACAAACACTTCAATGGCAATTTATGTGTAAAATTGTCAGAAATGGGGAGCAATGGAAAGAAGAAAAACATTGATGTTTTCACATCATTTGCAGCTTTGATCATAAATAATGCTGATTAAGTTCATCACATTCGGGGTCTCCTTGCAAGTGTATCTAATTTGTGTCTGTGAAGGGTGGCGGTACCCTAACCTTTCCAAGGAAACAAGATTGACAATGCAGTTGCAATTGCCAGTTCCCTGACCTGGGGAAACAAGAAGCAAAAATGGAGTTTAAGAGGGATAACCACACGGTCCTCATCAACTATACATAATAATAGTAACGAAATGTATTAGTAAAGGAAACTATGTATAGCCAACCTCAGATACTCCTAAAGAGTAACTTCAATGAGTTGAATAAAGAATAAGGGTGAACCTCCTCAGGATTTATACGGTTGGCATCTTTATGCACTGAAGCTTGAATATATTCACCCTTTTGTGCAGCTATTCGTCAATTCAACAATGTTGCTTCAAGAATCCTATGAACCAAAGAAGCCATGAGCTAAGAACTCCATTATTTGGTACCAGACATACTTAACACTCCCCTCAATAAGAATATGAAAATAGTCTCTCACTACATAATCACAATTCCGGCCACTGAAGCCAATCAGCATTACTTGTAACAGCCACTGTTATTGCCTCTCCTTTTTTCTTCGGCATCATTCATGGTTTACATGTTTTAGGTCCATCTGGTCAATTAAATAAGCATTGAACAATGATCTGACATCATTTTCCACCAAGTGCTAACTCGTATTATGCACCGAACAAAAAAGAGATTGCGCAACAGTTCAACTTCACATCACAATGATATGAACACCTATTAACTTGATGTTACTCCAATCAAGATGGTATGATCCCTTGCCCTGATTCCCCGGGACTCCTTTGCAACCGCGATGCAAGAGATATCTTGCTGACATCATCATCACATATCACTCCAACCCACTTTTGAGCCACGCCATATTACTAATCTCAGTTGCTATTGCAGCCAACTCGAAACTAGGAAACGTTGAGGGCTCCAAGAAATCCACAAATTCAGGGCCCAGCAAAGAGCTCTGATTTTGACTACTTTGGCCATGACAGCAACCATGGCCACACTGGTGAGGAACCAACTGCTCATTATAAACTCCCTCAAGCAATCTGCATATCCAATCATCTGATTTTGAAGCATGAAGTAAGGATCCTTGCATTGGAACTGGTCTTGTACATGGTGATGCAATTTCTGGCTTTTCAATTGTATTGAAAACACTAAAAGCACTTACACGCGGCACAGGACGGAAAACGGTAGTGAGGTCTTCTGCTTCGTGAATTAAAGGAATTTCTGGCAGAGGCTTGTCATCCTGTTGGTCATCCAAATTATCACCAGAGCTTACATCTTTTAATTCCAAAGATTTAAATGAACTGACATCTCCACCGGAAAAAGTTTCCTCGGAAGATGCTTTGACTATGTCTAAGCTTGCATCTTGCTCAACATTTTGAGATAACATCCTCTTCCTCTCAAACTCTGTGTTCCGGCGCCTTAGACTGGAATTCCAATGGTTCTTTATAGCATTATCTGTTCTCCCTGGTAGTAGCCTAGCAATCACAGCCCATTTGTTTCCATGGACGGCATGTGCTGCAGCAATGATTTCATCCTCCTCCTCTGCAAAAACATCAAATTTGTCATCCCATGCACTAACGTACTAAAACCTCTACTAACACGTTCAAAACTCCATCGCAAAAACCCACAACAGAATGAATTACATTCTCATAACACATGCCCAGACTCATGTTCTAGACTCCCAAAAGAGGTTTAATTTTTTCCCGAGTAAAACGTCCTATCAAGTTATGTAAAGGCTCATTAAACATAACACGCACATAAAGATAAATACTTTCAGTCTCAATCACATGTTAAATATGTCAAGAACTAGAAAAGTTCCACATTTTCTCAGCGCCGGGCTATTAACTTAGTGATCTCAAACACATTCACCCTGACATTTCATATAAAAGCCTCATTTTGAGTAAACTAGTTTCACTGCCTAAACCAACTGGCAAATAAGTTCGACGCAATGACACCAAAAGCTGAAAAGCTTTTTCTTTTTTCCGATCATTCCGTTCAACTTCAAGCCCATTAAATTCCCAAAGGACAAACAGGGAAACTTACTCAACCATTAGTTTCAATTCCTAAAAATCAACAATAGTGGAAAAGGGAAAATTTTGCGACATACCAGTAAAGGGCTTCCGCATAACGGAGGGGTCAAGCTGATTACACCATCGGAGACGACAAGACTTCCCGGATCGACCCTCGATTCCACGAGCAATCAAGCTCCAATTTCTCGCACCAAACTTGCCCACTAATCTACTCAGTATCGCATCCTCTTCCGGGGTCCAAGGACCCTTCACTCGAACTCTTCCAGGTTTCCCACTTCGCTGACCATCTTCTTCAGAACCCATCATCACGGCGTCGTCTCCGCTGCCGCTTCCTCCGCCCTCTACTGTGATTCCGACAGTTGTCTCGTCCACTTCCACCATCCTTGTGCGCTATCTGTCTCTCTGCCTGCGCGTTCCGCTTAGCGTTTGAAATTTAAATGTCTTTTAGTTTTAGTTTCGCTAATTACAAGCTAAGTGATTCAAAGTCGCGTGAGCATGTGATGTTCGGTCAAGAAATCACGTGACTTGTGGTACCCATTTTTATACATGACCCAAAACCGGATCGACAGAGGATCCGGTTAGAAATGGGCCAGGGCTCTGATTTAAATAATTGTTGGATATCATTTACAGGCCAGTGGCCTAGATTCCAAAACTCAACTCATTATAGGTGAAATAATTATGCATGTCAATGGGAGGGACTAGGTCCGACGGATTGTGGCCCTACAGGCTAGAGCTAGCAGGCCTGTGGCCTGGCCCGTCCCATTTGGTTATATTTTTAAAAAATAATAATAAACGACGTCACTTTCTACGTTTTGGTTAGGCAAGAGATCGGGCCGGGTCAGCTCATGCTTTGCCTAGCTCAACCCGTGACCTAGAAAACTTGGGCCAAAATTGGGCCGGACCAAAATTGACATCTTAGGAATAATCAAATTATTAATTACATTATTTAGGTTTAATTACACAAAAATTTTACTAAATTTGTTGTTTTTAGAAAGATATTTGATAATTGAAAATTCTTAAAATACACTATTTAGTTTGATAATTATTGAATAGGTGATGTTTTAAAAATTATTTCAAAATTAAATTTATCTTGATAATATATTATAACAACAACATCTAGTGAAAATCCTACTAAATACGAAGTGAAATCTGAAGAGGCCTAATATTACGCAACCTTATTCTTACTAGGTAGAACGACAGTTTCTAACTTGATAATATATTAGACCATTTAACTATTTTATTTCACTAATTATCAAATTTTGAGTTTTTTTGGATATTATTAAAAAAATGATGATATGATATGAATTCTAAGGGAACGGAGGTATGACCTTGCACTTGTGAAATTTTAATTGTCAATTAAAAATAAAATTAAAAATATTCAATTACCTCTAGATAATTAATATTTTTATAATTTTTATTAATGCAGATGGTTTTATAAATAAATAATGACCCATTCATTACTAAACATTTTAAATAAATAAGGACTCATTCATTACTAAACATTTTAAAATTTTTCTGACATAAATATAATTTTTAATTAATTTATAAAATTTTAAAATATAATTTATCAATTCAAAATATGTATTTAAATAGCAAAAGATGACCTAAGCGACAACCAAAAAAAAAAGATGCTACTCATTTTATTCTACAATCCAATCATGCATGTTAATAATTTGATTATAAAATATAACTTAACATATAATTAGAGAAAATGGGACTTATCCTTTATTTTTTCATTTATTTTAATCTAAAACTATTTTTTATCCATTTTTTTAGATCCTCCGTTTTTCATTTAAAAGAGGGGAAAAAAACATGATTTTCATAATCGAATGTCTCTTTGTTCCTATTTAGGCTCTATTTGGCAAACAACGAATTGCATTAACTGGTAACTGAAAGTTGATTATATCAGCTAATTTCATTAGCTGATAACATCAGTTGTTTATTAAAGATGTTTAATAAAATTAGCTATTTAGTATTAATTGTTGATGTGTAAAATGACTTATGAAAACATAGTTTAAAAAAAATTATAAAGACATAAATATAGAATTTCTTAGTATTTGATTCTATTTCTACGTCTATATATCTTTTATCTTTATTACAAATGCCCAAGTTTAAATCTCTACCTATATCATTCTCTTGAAGCTCTTTCTAAATTCGGGTGTGAATAATATTTTAAAAATTAGACTAAAGTTAGATAAAAGCTTTAAGGTTTATAAAGTTTAATCAGTATTAGGTTGTTATAAAATCAGATACAAATTAAATAAAATTTAAAATTTAAAATATGATTAAAAAAATATATTTTTAATTACCCATTGAAAATTTATAATTTAATTAAAAAGAAAGACTATTTAAAAATTAATTGATTTATTTAAATATAAAAAAATGTAAAAAGTGATTAATAAATTAATCATTTTTAATAAAAAAGTTATTAAAATAATTCAAACTGAAAAAGTTAAACAATAAATTAAAAGTTAGTTACCTTAAAATTTTTATAGATAAACGCATTCAATTTTTTAATTATTGATAATTATGTGATCGTTGACTTGTAGGACACTATATTTAAAGTAAACCATACCAATCTTTGATTTGGTCCGATTTCCATTATACATTATATATGTATATACATGGTAAACTTTAGAAAATCTTCATATATTTAAAATTATTGAAAAAATTCTTTATAATTTTTATTTTCAGAAAATAATAATTATAAAGTTTTTGGATATTATATACAGAATAATCAAATATCATTTACATAATAACATAATTTAGTTCTTACGTCTGAATTAAATAAAATTGAACTCATTTTAAATTAATGATTTATGATAATTATAATAAGTTATTAATCAAAATCAAATTTAGTTAGTTCAATTTTAGATTAAGAGTTATGTTGAATTGTCATATAAATAATATTTAATTTATCTATATGATGTTTATGAAATAGAAATATATACATATATAAGAGAAGAGTTTTTTAAAAATTATAAGATTTTTCAAATTTTTTAAAATTTCTTAAATTATATAAGAGCTTCATGAAATTTGTCAAAATTATGAAATTTGAAAATAATATTTTCAAATTATGAAGTAATTATTTAAAATCATTTAACTTCAATTGCAAATAATAATAATAAAGAAGTTGATTTGATTATAAAAAAATGAAGATAACTCTTTTTAACATATTCTCAAATAGTAAATAATTCAAAAAAACTCATATAAACAAGTTGTTAATGACATATTACCAAATAAAATTTACAAATTTATCCTCTCGTGTTCGATGGTATTAGAGTATTATTTATTTAGTTAGCTTATCTTCTACGATACATATATAGCAAATTACGACCATTCCTGGAGACTTTTTGCACTGGAAAGATGACGGATTTGAATGAGACAAGGGTTAGTTTATATATGGTGGCTTTGTTCAACAAACTTGGTTTAGATTTTAATATGTTTTTCAAAAGAAAAATGAGATATATTGTAAATATTATCAACTACAAAGGCACAACTTGCATTTTAATAATGTGTTAAAAATTAAACTGGAAGTTAAATCGGTAATACAAAAAGTTTAAAGTTTAAAAGTTACGGTATCTAAATAAAATTAAATAATTTAAAATATGATTAAAAGAATTTGTCCTTAAACACATAAAAGAATTTGAAGTTTAATTAAAGAAAAGATATTGTTAAAGGGTTTTAGACACGGGTATTTGACAATTTTTATGAGGGTAAAATACGTGTATCTTCTTGGTTCTTTTATTTATTTTAAAAATGATTTTATTATTTTAATTAACTAACAAGCATTTTGTAGTATTAAAAAGTTAAAAAAAAACTTTATAATATATACTTTATAATGTGCATAATAATCATTCATATCATATGATAATTTTTGTAAAATAAATTGAGAAATATTAAACACAATAGTTTAAGTTTCTAATAATACAAAATACATAATAAATTATTTCATTCATAAAATATTAATTTACTACAAATGACCATAGTAATATTATTGTAATACGTAGTATAAACCTTATTACGTACTCAGGATCAACATGAAAGGGTTAAAAACGAAGATAATACAGAATACTTGGTTTTGGTTCTATCTTTGATTCCGATGCCGATTCTGAGCTCCAAACGATCACGAATCTCTCATGATCTTTTATGGAAAGTGCTTTACGGGACACGAGCTAAGTCTTTCTACAGTTTTCTTAATACGTAAACTCTCCTAACAGGTCAGAGATTCCTTATGCTTACAATTGATATGAGCAACTACAGGAGACCTTAACCTTTATATAGTTTTTATATCGGGCTCCCCCATCATAAGGCCGATATGGGTCCGGTTCATACTAATTAGAATCTATTTTTCACCCAGATTTTGATCCATTAATCTAGATCATTTATTGGGTCACTTTATTATCCATCTAGATCAAATTACGCAACTTAACCGATAATTTATTTAAAAACTAAAAAATACAATTAATAGTTGTTCAATTTTATGAGAAATGACAAAATTGTTCAACAACTATTCCCTAAATTATAGATTTTTTTTTTTTGCAATAAACATTCTTTTGAGCTTTGAATAAACTTTAATACATAACGAGTCGCTATTGCGCGAGTGTAAAGTCAACCATATGTTGCTTCGCGTGCAAGCATGCGAACTCTGGGCTCTAGCTATGGATAGACTTCAAGAATGTGATGTTCCCATACTATAACTCAAGACCTTTCTTGGAAGGGGAAGGAAAATCTGCAGGAAAATATGGAATAAAATCATGACTTCAAATCGTTGACTCTGCATATATATATATTCAAAGTTGGAAAGATGGCGATGACGAAGCCGCAGGTGGCTAACAGAGCATTGTCAAAGGAAAAGGTCTCAACAATGGAGGCGAAATGATTGTGCAATGACAGTTGTATGAAGATGATATTAATTAAGACATTGGAACGGATCAAAGTTTCACGTTGGCTTGCCTAGCGGTGGCTTATCTGTGATATTTCATATTATAGATTAAAGAGAGACTTTTTGCCAACTTCTTGAATAGGAGGTTATAAGTTTGAGTTACGGATATGTTCACTTTATAAAAAATATAAAAAAATATTAAGTATATTAATAATTCTTTCTGAACATTCGCAAAGTAAAAAGTCTTATGTATTAAGATATTTTGAGTTTTTTATTAATAAAAGGAACATTATTTTTATACAAATTTTATTTTGTCTTACATGAAAAAGTATTCTATAAATAGTAATTTTAAACTCATTAATTTAAAATTTACATAGTGCTAATATAAAAGAGAGATGAATTATATGATACATTAATTTTGTATTAAAATTGAATAATTTGTTTTTATTTCATTCTAATTGTCGTTTAAGCAATCTCAAATGACTCAAATTTAGAATACTTGAAATATAAACACATTAAGTCATCTCCTAAATCACTTGAATTGATTGAAGTGTGACTATCCAACTACCGTTTTAAAAGATACGAGCAAGATTTTAAAAGTCAATTTTATAGTGAAAATTAGCCATCATGCTAATTAAAAATGAGCATGTAAATTATTAATTTCAAGTAATTTAACTTTTTTAAAAATTCTAATACTAATTGTTGTTGTAAGGTCATGGTTAGAACTTGCAATGTTTGATAATTTGTGTAGCTTCCAAGTGGAAAACTTGGTTCTTGAAATTGAAACATAAATGAGATGTAAAAGGGAACTCATGTTTTCACTGTCTATCAACATCAAAACCCTTCTTAGACAAAGTCCCTAGAGGCCGACAACACATATTATGTCACATCAAATTTTTAATTTCAGTTATTCTATTTTAATCTTATTTTTTTATTAAATTTTATTTATTAATTTACGTGGGATCTAAATAAATGTGTGGATAAGATTTAATAAAAAATGATAGGAATATTATAACCAAAATAGAAAATCTGATCTCATATTATGTTAATTGGCGACAAAATGATCCTCCTTAAAAATGATTTGCTGGTTTTTTGCTCAAACCCTATTACAATCCAAAGAAATAACTCATCAACTACTTATCTAAATTTTTTTTCTACAAATCTAGTTTTATATTAGAGATGATGATCGATCGGATTGATCTCGAAATTAACTCATTTTTTTATTTATAAACAATTTAAAAGTTCGCTTAGATCCATCCTAAGATTAATCTTTATATTTTTTTTGTTCATGAATAGTTTAAAAGTTTGGATATTTTGTTGATTTCATTGAGCCTAAGCTCAATTTCACTATTTCACTTATAGAATAAATTGATGTGGTTGTGATTAATTAAATTAAGTTAAGGTTAAGTTTAGTGTTTAATCCTTTGAAAAGTGATGATTCTTTTATTAATAGAGTTGAGTCAGATTCAGATTTTAACGTTTCATTTATTGAACAAAATAATATCATTTTAATTAATTTAATGGGTTAAAAATTATTTTTAAAAACTTTGAATTTGTCTAAATTTCAATAAAAAATTAGTTTTATTCGCTAAATTAAGTTTTGAATCCGAAGTAATTAAAATCTCCATAAAAATTAGTTTTACTAGTTGGTCAAACTATTATAGACATTCCTGAAACAACCCTAGTAGCTATGTCTATTGATTTGTATAAATAAGTGCTTCTCCTTCATCCATTAACATTCTTCTCTTTTCATCAAGATGTCCCAATATCTTCATTTATTGCTGTTTCTAGCACTTTTATCTTCTTCTGTTGCTTCTGCTGCAATTGTAGAGCACACATTTGAAGTAATCTTCTTACCTGATCTCTTAGAGATCTCTCTATATATATACTCTCATTGCTCTCTTTAATTTTGTTCCTCATGATCTTCCATCGCAAAGAATTGTTCATATCAGAAACAAACAGGCTTAATCCTTTTAATGTTTTAGGTGAAAAATCTTACAATACAGCGACTTTGCACTCAGCAAGTCGTTACTGCAGTAAATGGAGATGTTCCTGGTCCGACAATAAGTGTCTGTGAGGGTGATACTCTTGTGGTTCACGTCATTAACAACTCGCCATATAACATAACCATTCACTGGTAAAATCCTGGAGAGTTTGGGGTTGCAGAAGTTGTTGATTATATATAATAACAGTTCCTGTCACAGATTTTCTAACCTCAGATGCTTCCATTAGAAGTTGTTGATTACAATCATATGATTGGTGAATGATGTTCTTTGACAGGCACGGAATCTTTCAGCTTCTGAGTGGCTGGGCTGATGGACCGAACATGGTAACTCAGTGTCCGATTCGACCAGGACATAGATATACCTACAGGTTCAGCATCGTCAAGCAAGAGGGTACTCTCTGGTGGCACGCTCATGTCTCGGTGCTCCGAGCAACAGTCTATGGAGCACTCATTATTCGACCAAGACCCGGCTTTTCGTATCCTTTCCCAACACCTTACAAAGAAGTTCCCATCATATTAGGTATGTATGTTGAGCCATTGGACTGTTCTTTTCCAAGCTATTGACTTCATCAGCATGACATAATCCTGAAGAGTTCTCGCCTGAAAACTCGGTGATATCTGATACAGAAGTGAGAGATGGCAAAAGGGTGTTATCTCTAATTTTATTCTATTTCATAAATCTCAACTATTTATTTATGTAGGTTCTGCGTAAGTCCCGCATAAATAAGTATTAGATTCATGGAACAGAATAAGACACCATAATATTAGACAGAAGATTTGTCATGTTGTCTTTGTTCACTCAAAATCAACCAACAATTTTGTAGTTGAATTTGAGGATAAATTATTGTTATTATTATTTAATTTGAGAGATGCCCTTTAAATTCTATATAATTTTTTAATTAAATATATTTATTTTCATCTATTATATAATATTTATCAACAAATTATTAATAAAATTATTTTATTTTATTAAAATAAATAATTTAAAATTAACTTTTTATTTATAAATTAGTAATTATTAAATCAAATTTTATTTTAAAATTTCATAATTTGAAGATTTTTTAATTTAATTACATTTATAAATAATTTTTAATTTGAATAAATTAATTTAACTACCAAAATTAAGTAAATTTATTAATTAAAATTAAATTATTCATAATTCTTATTAACAATTAATTTTAGTTAATTAAATGTATAATATTAAATTAAAAATTTCATAATTCTTATAAAAATTAATATATTAAATAATTAAATAAAATATCTTCAGCATATCATTATTGCAGGAGAGTGGTGGAAGGCAAATGCTGTTGACGTCGAAAACCAGGCACTTGCCACAGGCGGCGCACCAAACGTCTCCGATGCCTACACCATTAATGGACGACCTGGAGACCTTTACAACTGCTCTACGAGCCGTGAGTTTCCTACTGTTTTGAATCCCCATGCATGTTTTTAATGATTACTAAATTATTTCCATTTTTATCAGCGATCTACGAGCTTGATGTGATTCCAGGAGAAACCTATCTCCTCCGTATTATCAACGCCGCACTCAATAATCAACTTTTCTTCAAAGTAGCTAATCACAGACTTAGAGTTGTTGGAATTGATGCTTCTTACACAAACCCTTACGACACCGACGTTGTTGTCACCGGCCCCGGTCAGACGGTGGACGCTCTACTCACCGCCGACCAACCTTGGGGATCTTATTACATGGCAGCTAGCCCATATGTGAGCGCTGAAGGTGTAGACTTCGACAATAGTACCACAAGAGGTCTCTTAGTCTACTACGGTTCCAAATCAACTTCCCCTGTAATGCCTCAAATGCCAGCAACTAACGATACTCCGACAGCTTTCACGTTCTACAGTAACATCACAGGCCTCGCCCGAGGTCCCCACTGGGTACCGGTTCCGACGACGATTGACGAACACATGTTTGTCACGGTTAACCTTGGGTTGTCACAGTGTGGGACGAACACCACTTGTGATGGACCATTCGGGGCACGATTGTCTGCTAGTATGAACAACCACTCCTTTCAGTTGCCCACAACCTTGTCGATGTTGCAGGCGTTCTTCTTTAACGTTAATGGAGTCTACACTACCGATTTCCCTGATAATCCTCCGATTGTGTTCGATTACACCAACGCCAGTAACAGTTTCGACACATCCCTTCTCTTTGCACCTAAAAGAACAAGCGTAAAGGTGTTAAAGTACAACTCCAACGTTCAGATTGTTCTGCAGAACACGGCGTTGATCGGAGTTGAGAGCCATCCCATACACATTCACGGACTCAACTTCCATGTCTTGGCTCAAGGATTCGGGAATTACGATCCTGTCAATGGCCCTAGCAAGTTCAACTTTTATAATCCGCAAATTCGAAACACCATCGCCGTGCCTGTAGGAGGTTGGGCAGTCATTAGATTCACGGCGAAAAATCCTGGTAATTTGAACACTTACATGTTCCAACGTAAATCTTTTTTCTTCTGTAAGATCGTAACATTTTGGCAATTGGACTTGCAGGTGTCTGGTTGATGCATTGTCATCTAGACGTGCACTTGCCATGGGGACTCGCCTCGGCCTTCGTGGTTCAAAATGGGCCGACACTGTCGTCTATGTTACCTCCGCCACCGGCTGATCTACCACAATGTTAGAGATTGTTCCGATAACACGTGTATTAGTACACCATCATTCTTTTGCATGCTGGTGAGTTCGTGATTCTTAAGATTAATAAAGGAAAAAATATTTTATTTCAATTGTAATAATCATTACTGAAGATTCTTACGGTGTAAACCGTATAGATACTGCAGAGATGTACTTGTTTCATTCTCCTCGTTATGTAGCAAATATAAGTACACGCGGTTATTCTTATTAAAAAATTATTTTTATTAAATATTATTTTTACTATTTACGATAAAGTTGGTCACTAATAATTACTAAAAATTAGCTACAAAATATTTTCCTTAATTAACTTATTACAAAAGCTTTTAGATATCTTGGAATTTTATTTATAATTAAGTATTTACTTAAAGAAAAAGTTAGTAACCAATTCAATTTTATTTTTCAAACTCAAATTTGTTTGAACTTGAATAATTTAGCTCAATATAATTTAAATTCTATCATAATCCAATAAATAAACTCAAATTCAAGTAAAATAATATCGTTTTACTTAATAGTTAAAGAATTAGATGATTAAACAACGTTGTTTTGGTCTCCAATCTGATTGAATTGGGCTCGAACAAAAAACAATCGTTTAAGTCTAGTTAAACCTAATTTCACCTATTAGGAGTAACCAAATCAAACCAAAAAATTCTGTTAAAATTGAGGAGCTTGACAAAATTTACCATATCCGAACTCAAGTCTAAATTTAATTGAGTTTGAATATCCATAATTGACTCTTTATTAAATACACTTAACTTTTTTACTTTAGATTGGATATCTTAGTCAGAAGGCATCACCTTATATATAATAAAGGTTTCAAAGGTATAAGAGCTAACTACACAATATGATTATGGAAAGGGCTATCGTAACAGTCCAGACCACTTGTCTACATATATTGTCCACTTTAAGTTGTCTATCGGGCCAAAGCCCTTACGATTTTTTTGCTCTTCCCACACCTGAAAAACACATCTATAGAGAAGAGTATCCATACCCTTATAAGACGTAGTTCGTTCTCCTCTCCAACCGATGTGGGATCTTACAATCTACTCCCATTAAGACCTAGCGTCCTCAATAGCAAAATCTGTCACGAACCAACTCTGATACCATTTGTAGCTATGGGCGGGTGGTTTGGGCTGTTACAAATAGTATAAGAGCCAGTTTCTGACCCTGTTGTGCCAGCGAAGACGCTGTGTTGGACCCCAAATTTTTTTTTATATTTAGTATTGATTTATTTATTATTATTATTTTTAGAGTCGAGTCATTAAAAATCTATTCTGAAATAGAGGAATGAGTTTACTCACGTTTTGTAACTCCGAATGTTGGGCTTCGAAAATAGGGTCCAACATGCTGGGCCCTAAAAAGGTAGATTGTGAGATCTCACATCTGCTGGAGAGGAGAACGAATAATGCATTATAAGGGTACAGATACCTCTTTCCTATAGGCGCGTTTTCTCAAGTGCGAGAAGAGCAAAACTGTGAGGGTCTTGGCCCGATAGACAACCCAAAGCGGATAATATCTGTGGGCGAGTGGTCTAGGCTGTTACGGTAGCCCTTTCCATAATCATACTATGTAGTTAGCTCTTATACCTTTGAAACCTTTATTATAAACAATATTTAAAATATAATAATTCAAATAAAAATTAAACTACAAAGAGTCTTGCATAATTATTTTCTAGTTAAGTTAATATTAATTTTATAAGGGTTAATTACAAAAAAACCTAAATTTTTGTCAATTTTTCAATTATAGTCCGAACTTTAAAAAGTAGCAATAAAATGCTCGATACTTTAAATTTTTTCAATTATAACCCATCGTTAATAACACCATTATCTTTGATAACATAATAGTGCCACCTGTACAGGAATCATTATTAATCATACATGTCAGCATAATTACAGAAGTGAATTAAATTATTAAACAGATAAACACCCATATCAAATCCTTAATTGCCAAGTTTTGCAACAAAAATCAAAGAATGCACCAGAATAACAAAAACAAAATTGAAAGAATTTTCTTAGACACCCAATCGTCCTGTCCTTATATCTGATCACTAATCACAAAAATAAAAACAGAAACACCGGAAATAAGAGAAGAAAGCAACCTGCTTGCAAAGAGCGTCCTATGAGCTAGGCAAATCTATGGAGGCAACAATTAAATATAAAATCCTTAACCAAAGATACAATATTGGATTGTTTTTTAATGGGTAACGCTTAATTGATTTTGGTGTTGGTTAGGAGATGGGGAGAATTTGATTGCTCTAAATCCACTTTATTTCTTTAATCTTAACCAACCACCACCAGCAACACCTCCGTCGACGTTCTATAGTTGCTTCTGCCTTTCCCCTCGATGGTCAACGTTCCTCTCAACATCCTCTTCTTCCACTGTTAGCTGCTTGAGCAGCGGCGGCAGTGTCTACGACAAGTTCGTGTCCACTCAAAAATCAAGCTTTGACCATGGGTTCTCTGACGTCATCGCCAACATGCTTAAATGCATTGAGCCTCTTGATAACGCCACTACCTCCAAGGTTGTTTCTGATTCCGCTCAGGACTCTATGAAACAGACCATCTCCACTATGCTTGGTTTGTTTCCGTATGATCAGTTCTCCATCACGATTAGGGTTTTGAAACACCCACTTGATTGCCTTCTCGTATTCGCCATCATTTGGTTAAAGTTGCTATTTTTTATGAGAAAAAGGTTAAAAGTGTTGGGAATTAATTCAAATTTTACAGTTGTTTAAACTCCTTTAGAATAGGTCTTAGATTATCTTAGAATAAGTCTTAGATTATCTTTAATGTTATCTTATAAGCAAGATTTGGTGGCTGAAAAATCTATTTTAGTTGTTTGTATTTTGCCTATATAAGGCAACCAATTTTAATAATAAAAGTATGGGAGTGTTACGTATTGTTTAAACTTTATCTTATCCCATCTTATTTATCTTCTTTATCTTTAAGATTTCAACATGGTATCAGAGCTGTAGATCCTTGAGAGACCTATGAGTGATTAAGTGAGAAAGCAAGAAAGTGAAAAGATGGTGGAGGAACCCTATCTAGCAAAGGTTCCATCATCGAAGAAGAAAGGAAACATTCTCCACTGTACAAATTGCAAGAAGCCAGGTCATGAAGAGGAGTATTGTTGGCACAAAAGAAAGCCTCAATGATGGTACTGTAAAAGATTTGGTCATCTGTAAAAGAATTGTAGATTTAAAAAAGAAGAACAAGCAAATTTGGTTGAAGTGGCTGAACAAGAAACTCTTTTTTGAATTAGTTGAGAGAAGTGCTCAACAATGGTAAGATGATGAGAAAGTGCATCATCCAAATTTAAAGAAGATGATGAGAAAGTGCATCATACAAATTTGAAGACGGTGATGAGAAAGTGCATCATACAAATTTGATGATGGTGGTGAGAAATGCACTAAGATGTGTTTGGAGAGACGTGTTTTAATAATTGCAGGTTGATGAGAAGGGCATCAACGGGAATTTGGTGAAGAGAAGTGCTTCACATAATATTCTGAAGATT
>JAOSBL010000005.1:162318-172784 GCA_027568915.1 Erythroxylum roraimae
TGTCCTCAAGTCGTTGCATTCCATCTTGAACACCACCAAGTCCAGCCTCCAAGGCTTCAATCCTCTCTTTGTTGGTTGCCATTTTAACCTGTCTCTGATACCAATGATAGGTCCCAGTCAAAGCTATAAGTTTTCTGACAGTGTTCTACTTATGGCGAGAACAGACCCAAGTGACTTTTTTGATTGAAAATAGCTTTTTCCCCCCCACTTTCATTGATAACTGACGGAGATATAAATACACAAGAACTCAACTACTTTCCTACTTCTTAGGTCACGTCTCTAAGAGATTGGATTACAACTGCAAGACTACTTAAAATAACAACTACTCTTATTATTAAGCAAATAACTAGCGATAAAATAACGATGCTTGGACCATAATTTCCATGTTGCCTGTACTGCCTTTCACGTAAAACATCCAAGCAAATCATGGCTGGTTCTTTGGCTTATCACTGCTGTTATGGCGTTACTATATACGGAAATGATATTGGGAATTCTAATTGGTCGACAAGGATAGGTTATGAAGGATTATTCTTCTTTTTTATTGGTAGTTTATATTTTTTTTGGGTGATTATAAAAGTCAAATATAAAGTCAGCATATGTAGTGTATAAGGTTTCTCGCTTTGTAAGAGGTCTGGGGAGGATTATCGAGATACGCAACTTTATTTTTATATTTGTACAAAAAAACTATTTCCGTTATACAAACATGTAACCTTCTGATAACAAAGGAGTAACTTTTATCAGCAACTTTTATAGGTGATTATGCATATTAAAATTAAGTTTTATTGTTATCAAATTTTGGATTTGAAGAAGGTTATTACCGATTTTGATGAGTGGTGTATCAATTAGAATTTAATTAGTTCGTATATAAAAAACAATTTTATCTTTAATTTATAGTAAAATACACAAAATTCTTTGTATTTTAAATAAAATTTAAAATTTAAAATTCTTAAAAAACTCTGTTATTATCAAATATTTTTTATATATGAGACAACTTTATCTTTAATTTGCATTTCACAAGGTGAGCTTTCTTGCATAGAGACATTAATATAATGCCACGTCTAGGACATTGTCTAATATTATATTTTAAAAAAATAAAATATATAAATTTCAGATTACTGCTTTGTAATTTTTAATTGAGGATAGTATGTGCTCTTCTTCTGCACACATATATATATAGCCAATTTGTAAGTTTTGCAAATTAAGTTTTTTTGCATTGTAGATAGCTGTATAAATAACTGTGTCTTTTTCAACACTGCCTTAATTAGTTGTAGATGTACACGATTACAGAGACTTATATGTTCGTTACATACAGTCATTTATGTCATGAACACGGGTGTGTACATGATTGTATATATCTTCGTCCTTCACGTCCTTCTTCACACAGTTTCAAAGACTTATATAGTTGCTACGCACGATTGTGTAAATAGATGACATGGGCATGTCTATCCAAAAAAGCTTGATTCAACCATCATTCGTCTTGTATTCACAAGTTCGTCATCCCTACGAATCATATAAGTGTCATCAATCACCGAATACTCACTACAAGAAAAATAGGTTTTTGCGACGGAAAGAAACATTGGAGAAATGATCGTTAGTAAATTTAGCGACAGAAGTTTGCAAGCCCGTCGGTAACTTTAGCGAGGGAATTTCAAATTTTCGTCAGTAAGTTAAAGAAAATTTACCAACGGATTTATAGTATTCCACCGCTACTTTGCGGACAAAATTCCAATATTCTGTCAGTGAATTTGTCGACGTTAAATCGTATGTCCATCGTTAAAGTTACTGACAAACATTTAATAATTTGTCGTTAAATTTATTGACGAAAATATGAATCGTTGCTAAATTTTTATCGACAGAATGATATATTCCATTTGTAACTTATGGACCAATTTATTTAGTGACGGAATAATACCTTCTGTTGGTATGTCGCTAATTAGCGATGGAATAGTATATTCCGTTAGTAATGTACCGACAAAAGGTATTGTTCCGTCACTAATTAATGATTGAATATTGTTGTTGCGTCGGTAAATTTAGCTTTAATAAATTTCCACTACCATTTCTCACTTCCTACTCGAGTTTTTTGTTCATAATCTTATGATTTTTTTATATATTTAATTTGTGTAAATAATATAACATTGATTGATAAATATAAAGTAAACATTATCTTTAATGTTAATATAATAAAAAATTTAAATATACACATATAAGTATCTTGAAAATAACTATAAATTAAGAATTTATAAAAACACTTAAGAGTAGCAAAACGTCAAATACATTCACTTATTCATCTAAGCTATGCAGGTGGTGAAGGTGGATGCTCTGACGGCTGCAATGAGGTATTGTACCTGCCCTTCAATTGATCAATCTCATTACGGAGGTGGGCTATGAACTCCATCTACTGTTGCAACTAAGTTGCCAGCCTCTTTATTGTGCTCTCAAGCTGGAGGACTTTTTTATTTGATGTGGACCGCCTACTAGATCCAACTGTAGTGGATGTGGAGGATTGTGAATAACATGTGTTCGCAAATAAACCTAAGCCGAAAATCCTTCCACGGCGGTCCTTGGCACCCAATGCATCAAGATACGCCTGACTCTCATCAACAGTTTCAGAGTTTTAAGATTGTCGTTCAATGTTTTCTTGTATTTGGTCCTATCATTATAATTGTTTATGTTAATAAGTGATACTTTTTAAAACTTAATATTAAAGTATAGATTTTACATGCATGAACTTGTTTGCATCGGGTGTTGATGAAGATCACACTATCATGTTTCTTGGTGTGAGCGTGCAAAAAGAGCTGGCATGATGTAGGCTTCCTACCCTTAGACTTTTCCTGCTTCAAAATAAATTGTTAATGAGTGAACTACAATTTATAAAAATTTCGGTAGAATTTTTTCTATTTTTATGTTATTTACCCCCTATTAGACAAAAAATTTAACTCGACAACACAACTATTAATGGCACCAGACATTTATAACATTATTATTCTCCATAATGTACATATATTTTCATTTTAAATTTCATATATCAAATTACCTTGAAATCAAATTTTATACATCAAAGTACAAAAATCAAAATATAAGTGTAAAGTTTTGATACTTACAAGTTGAAGTGAATGCTCCTGGTGGGTCAAAGATCCTCCAGTGTGTACGGGTAGGCTCTTTCCGTCTGGTCCTCCACGTCTGTTGGCAGAATTACGCTCTGAAATGGATATTGCCTCAGGTGATGCCCAATACTGCTGCCAATGACTTCATAATTCTTCAGATATATATGGTGGTCGTGCACTATTCTTATGTATCGAAGCAAGAAAGTCTCTATAATGTGTACGAGCTTTTCTCTCCCATACATTATAAATTACATCATCAAATTTTGGATCCCAAAAAAAATCTTTATGAAAAAATGTACAATAAATAGTTATAAATGACAATATCTATCTAATTAATGTATAAAATTTAGATAAAATAAAAAAGATTAAAGAATATATTTTGTGTACCTCAAACTCCTGATAATAAAAATCCTTTGTCGGCTGAGAGACATTCTTCCATATATAACCCTCAAGATCTATCCTCTCCTTGAACTTGGATGAGATATTTCTTGAGCACGTTTTGGATGAAACCAACCTATTATATAAGTTATTTTAAATCATTTTCAAATTAAAACCTATAACTTTAGTATAAACCTATGGTGTTATCATGTATTACAAAATTTTTAAAATTTTACTTACAAATTATTGACAATTGTGATATATGTTCTTCCATCAACTCCTTTAGCTTCAGGCTGTAGGTCGTCTCCTTCATCTGCAATGTTTACCCTTGATATCTCTGTTGATATAGGGGTGGTGGATGGTGTAGGGTTGTTGGATGGTGTAGCAAAGCTGCTGGATAGTATAGTATTAGGTACAGAAGGTGATGTCTCATCTGAATGTGTAGTAGCATCTGCAGAATGTGATGCTTCACCTGGAAATGCACTAATTTCTCCAAATCGTTGTAACTTGAACCTTGGCCGCATCATATCCTGTTTTCTCTTTGGCGGCATATTTTTAACCTAAAATTCACATTTTATTGAAACAATACAAATTTAATATATAACAATATATTGTTGATGCAATAATAGATTTATTCATATAATATTCTTCTACAAACACAAATTAATTGCTATCAGCACTTAATTGTAAATCAAAATCATTATCATCTTCTTTTTCCAAAGAATTGGAATCAAACTCAGGCTCTTCTTCAAATCTCTCACCCTCCTCATCCTCTTCAGATAAACTTTCAACATAATTATTATTTAGATCATTCAAAGGTTCATTCTCGTCACATATTACACATGCATTTATTTCATAAACATCTTTCTGAAATACTTCACTTTCAATTCTCTTGTTTTCTTCTTTTTCATGTAATTCAAAAACACCTTTAGGATTTACTTTACAAACGGCCAACCAATTTGACTTATCTCGTCGTATGCTAGGAAAAGGGACATAATACACCTGGATCGCTTATATCGCCAACACAAAAGGTTCAAATTGTCTAAATCTTCTTCACTGGATGATTTCAACTAGTTCATATCGACTGTGCACTTTTGTTCCAATAGGAGTTGGATTAAACCATTCACACTTAAATATCACATTCCCTTTTTACTGGTAATGCATGATACTCAATTTCAAATATCTTAATAATTTTGCCATAGTAATCCATCAATTCTCCCTGTACGCAAACCTCATTATTTACTGTTGCTATGCTAGGACCATGATATTCTGTATAAAATTTGTATCCATTAACAAAATACGACGGATACGATTTTACAATTTGCAAAGGTCCTTTCGCAAGATCACATATGAACTTGTCTCTATTGGATTTTCTGAGGCCTACACAATTTTTTTTTATCATATTAAATAGTATAATGTCATCTAATCACTTTCATCTGAAATTGAACCATTTCAATTATTACAAGTGAAAACTTACATATTTCTCGAACTATCAAGGAAAGTGTCTTTCAACTTCTTTATTGATATCATCCTGTGTTATTTCGGTATTAGCTCGTGTAACCATTCCTCGTATAATCTAAAAGCATTATTATGTATGTTAGTTGTGAACAACAATAACTTCGGAAGCTCAAATAATCTATTTCAAAATCAACTTAAACTTACTGCACGAAAGGTTGAAACTCTTGACAATTCAATAAAATGTAACCATGCGCAGCCTCTATTTCTTATGTTGTTAACATTCTTCTTGTTGAATGTCCATATATTCGTCCTGGATATGTGAAAACAGATAAGTTACCATCAACATCACCCATTTCTCCCCATTGTCATCATAATAAACTTTTCTTTCTCTTGTGTGCATATGCGATCCAAAATAATATGAACAAATTGTACTTGCTTCCTCCACTAAATAAGCATTACATATTGATCCTTTAACTCTAGCCTTGTTTTTGACGTTTTTCTTCAAGTGACGCAAATACCTACATTACAAATAGGGTTATTACAATTCTGTGATTAAAACATGCTATAACTTTTATTTAAATATTAACTATAATTACCTCTCAAACGGATACATTCATCGATATTGAACCAGACCAACAAGTTTAGCCTGGTGTGCTAAATGTACAGGTAGATGCTTTATACAGTCAAAGAAGCTTGGAGGAAAAATCCCTTCCAATTTGCCCAAGATAACTGGAAATTCCCTTTTTAGTTTTTCCATTTCAACCAACTTTATTTCAGATGATGTTAAGCTTTTGAAAAACAAACTTAATTATATTATAGCTTCTCAAACCTTATTCGATAGCAACTCCCTAAATACAATTGGATTTAGCCTTTTCATAAATACATGACAATCATAAGTTTTCATCCCAAATAATTTGTACTTCCTCATGTCTACACTCGTTTTTAAGTTCGAAACATAACCATCGGGAAACTTTAGACTTTTCAACCATTCACATAAAATTTTCTTTTGTTTTTTGTCCAAAGTGTAACATGCTTTCGGATATTTACCAGTGCGAAGATATTTATTTAACTCATTCCTTCTATAAAAAATTTTCAAATTGTCAATAATATTTTTGCATTGTTCTTTGTCCCCCCTTCAATGTCGATTATTGTATTGAACAAATTATCAAAAATATTTTTTTCAATATGCATCACATCTAGATTATGACGTATCAAATTAGTTTTCTAATATGGTAAATCTCAAAAGATGTTGCATTTTCTCCAACCAAATTTTTTACTAATGCTTGTATTAACATCACCAGCTTTAAGTTCTATAATTTTCACCAACCATAATTCATCAATCTCCTGCAATATCTCTTCACCAGCTTTGTGAGGAGGAGGAGGTGTTTGTACCATCATAATTTTAATGAACTTTTATTTATTGCATCTAAATGAATGATCTGGAAGAAGAAATTTCTCGTGATTGTCAAATCAAAATGTTTTGGTCCCGTTTGGAAGATAAAATGCATCAGAATTATTACCACAATAAGGATACTGACATTAATATAATGTGACATCCATGACAATGTCTAAAATTATATTTTAAAAATCATAAAGGATAAAAGTATTAATTAAATTTTAAAATTCAAATTATTATTGAGTCAATTTTAATTGAGGCTAATATATACTTATCTTCTTATAATATATATATATAATCAATTTGTAAGTTTTGCCAACCAAGCCTGATTTGATCTACTTCAATATTACAGTCATCTGTGAGATTTAAAAGTTAATAAGTTAAGTTCGGATTGATTGGATTTCTAACTGAACTTAAGCTTAGGGAGTGAATCTAAAACTTGACCAATGATCCAATCTTCTCTTTTGAAATAAAGTCGTTTTAATTTAACTTTTCAAAATGATATGATTTTTAAAATCAAAAAAAAAATGATATTATTTTATTCTAAAATTTTCAGAAATTCAAGAACATAATAACGTAAAATCAAAATAAGATCATTTTAAGATGGTTTTGTTATTTGACTCAGAGCAAACTCAAACCACGTATTAAAAGGGTCAGCCGGATTAGATAGGTGCGGTCCAGCCTGGTCGGAAGCATTACCAACTTGGCAGTCTCTTTTCGTGTAAGCTTTCGACCTTATGAAACAGCAAGTTATTTAAGAAACCTCGAAGTTGACATTCTCTCGGCCACTATACTATCTTTTCTTTTTGTTCATGACAATGCACTACTGAATAGCTGTGAAAAAAATATTTGCCTGTTCTTTTGCATGTTCACCACTAATTTGTCTCGACTCAACGGTTCCCAAAAAGGATTGGCCTCAAAAAGATTGGTTTCATTTCTTTATTGGCCTCAAAAAGATTTGGAATCTTCCTTCATGTTACGATCCAAGCTCCATATAGTTAAGTATTATGTATCTTATTACTAAAATGGATTATAATAAGAAAGGTCAAAATACTAAATAAAAATTAGAAATTAGAAAAAGTTAAAGAACTAAATTAATATATATACTTTAAAGAAAAATATTTTAAATTAATGGTTATTATGTTTTTATATTAATTTTAGTAATTTGAGTTATTGGGTTAAAAAATTAAAATATTTTTAAATTTTCATCATAATAAAAGACTAATTTTAATAATGTAAAATCTATAAATTATTTATAATTTTTTAAAATTATTCAAAAAGATATTAATATTTACAAATACTAATATTATACCAAATTTGTCATTTTATGGTTGGTCAAAAGTCTTAGAATCTATCCTTCAACTTAAACAACGTGCTTAAACGTGTTAACATCAACTTGTTAGTATCAAATTGTTACTATTTATCTTTGCAATTGTCTAGCTTCCAAGCATATCTCACTTGGAGAATGGTGGATCAAAACTAGAAACTTTTAATCTTATAAATGTTAATTAGATCATAGAAGTTGATTAAGTGTTAGCTACAGCTTTTGATATGTATAAATAAGACTTTCTCTTCTCTTTTTTGCATATGCATTCATCTCTTCTTCTCTATTCATCATCAAGATGTCTCGTCTTCTGTTACTGTTGTTAGCTTCTGCTTTAGCACTTCTGTCTTCATCCATGGCTTCCGCTGCGGTTGTGGACTACACTTTCGAAGTAATTAATCTGCTCAGCCTGTCAACCCTCTCCTTTTTTTTGTATCTATTCTTTCAATCTATCCTTAATTTTCCATCAAAACAATACGATTCAAAATGATTTGATGGCTTGAATCTGACATTGCTGAGAATGTTTCAGGTGAAGAATCTTACTATCCAAAGACTTTGCAGTCAGCAGGTGGTAACTGCAGTAAATGGAAGTGTCCCAGGTCCAACCCTAAATGTTAGTGAAGGTGACACTCTGGTCGTTCACGTCATTAACAAGTCGTCCTATAACATGACCATTCACTGGTAAATCCTGGAAAAGAATCCTGAGCTGATTTTTCTTCTAGTTCCGTACGCTAATCAATGTTTTTTTCAGGCATGGAATCTTTCAGGTTCTGAGTGCCTGGGCAGATGGACCAAATATGGTAACTCAGTGTCCGATTCAACCAGGAAAAAACTATACATACAGGTTCAACGTTACCGATCAAGAGGGTACCCTCTGGTGGCATGCTCATGTCTCTGTGCTCCGAACAACCGTCCATGGAGCTCTCATTATTCGTCCGAAGTCCGGCAACAGTTACCCTTTTCCGACTCCTTACAAAGATGTTCCCATCATATTAGGTACGTAGCAATTAGCTTGTTCTTTTCTTTGTTGATGCTTAATGTAAAACATTTTACGTTTATTTTATAATTTAAACGTAAAATGTTACAGGAGAGTGGTGGCAGGCAAATATCGTTGACCTGGAGAGCCAGGCACTTGCCAACGGCGGATCACCCCAAATTTCCGATGCTTACACCATTAATGGACAACCTGGAGATCTTTACAGTTGCTCAGCAAGTGGTGATTGTTACCTTTTTCTTCATTTACCTTCCAAAATTACTTATAGTTCCTTTTCATTAAACGATTTTCGATTTCTTCTTTTGTCAGGAATGTACAAGCTTGAAGTGGAAAAAGGGAAAACCTATCTTCTTCGCATCATCAATGCTGCACTCAATAATCAACTCTTCTTCAAAATCGCCAACCACACTCTGAGAGTTGTAGCCATTGATGCTTCTTACACGACACCTTACGATACCGACGTTGTGGTCACCGGCCCCGGCCAGACTGTGGATGTCCTCCTCACAGCTAACCAATCGGCGAGATCTTATTACATGGCGGCGAGCGCGTACGTAACCAGAGTTGGTGCAGATTTCGATAATACCACAAGGGCAGTCCTGTTTTATGATGATTCGTCGTCAAACTCACCGATAATGCCTCAAATGCCACCACCAAATGACACTACAACAGCCCACAAGTTCTACACTAACGTCACAGGTCTCGCCGGAGGTCCTCACTGGGTCCCGGTTCCGACACAGATCGACGAACACATGTTTGTCACCGTTAACCTTGGGCTGTCTGCTTGTGACGTGAACACTACTTGTCAGGGTCCATTCGGGCAAAGATTTTCCGCCAGTATGAACAACCGGTCATTTCAGCTTCCGACAACCTTGTCGATGTTGCAAGCTTTTTCCTCCAACGTTAATGGAGTCTACACCACCGATTTCCCTGATAATCCTCCTCTTGCGTTTGATTATACTAATCCCAGTCTCCGCGTCAATACAACCCTCCTTTTTGCTAATAAGTCAACGAGCGTAAAGGTGTTGAAGTACAACGCTACGGTGCAGATTGTTCTGCAGAACTCTGCACTGATTACGACAGAGAATCACCCCATACACCTTCATGGCTTCAATTTCTATGTTCTGGCTCAAGGGTTCGGGAATTATGATCCTGTCAATGGTCCTAGCAAGTTTAATATTGTGAATCCACAGGTTCGCAACACCATTGGCGTGCCTGAAGGAGGTTGGGCAGTGATTAGATTCAGAGCAAACAATCCAGGTAATGCATGTTCTTCCAACGTTGATTTGCTTCTCTTTTTATCAGATTATTATAATTCCAGGACTTGGAACTGCAGGTGTATGGTTTTTTCATTGTCATCTAGATGCGCACTTGCCATGGGGACTAGGGACTGCTTTTGTTGTCCAAAATGGACCGACGCCGTCGTCTACACTGCCGCCTCCGCCACCTGATTTGCCGCAATGTTAGAAATTTAACGTACTCTGATTTGTTTTTCCATTGGATCAGCGATCGCGTTTTGGTATTATGTTAGAAGTTTAATGTACTCTTGACCATTATTTAGTCATATCTTTAATAAGAAGAATAAGCCGGCTTATTCCGGTCCAAGCTGTTTTTTAATAAATTATAAAAACGAAATCATTTTATACAAAACAACGTCGTTGTGCTTACACGTATAAAGCTTTCGGTCGGGTCTGGGTCCAAATGGAGCGCAGATCACCTGTCCAACTTTGCCCTGTCTAACGTGAAAACGACGCCGTTTTTGCACTAAATTTTAAACACACGTGGTTGGCGTCAGACACAGGAGACGAAGGAAAA
>JAOSBL010000005.1:172884-187574 GCA_027568915.1 Erythroxylum roraimae
AATAATAATAATATTCAGATGAATAATAAGATAATAAAAATTATAACATAATAATAATATTAAGAATAATACTAATAATAATATAATCATCAGATCTTAATAATGATAACAATATTAATAATAATAATAATAACAATAATAATAATATTCCATCATAATAATACTTATAATAATAATAAGACTTAGAAAAAAATAATATAAATAATAATAACAATATTAACAATAATAACAAGAAGAATAAGATAATTATAATAAGAATTATAATTATAATAATTATAATAATAAGATAAGATTGTAATAGACAGACTAAATTAGTAATATATTAGTAATAATATTATTATTGTTATAGTTATTATTATTATTCTTTTTCTTATGATAATAATAATAATAACAATAATAATAATAATACTAATAATAATAATAAATATTGTTATTATTATTATTCTTATATTTATTATTATTGTCATCATCATCATCATCATCGTTAATTTTATTATTAGTATTCATTTGTAAATTAGTTTTTCTAATTGTTAATATTTACTAATATGAATATTCATTATTAATACTTCATATTATTATTAAGTCAATCCTGTCAAAGAATAACGTTCTAAAGCCAATTGTGTAAAGCCAACTTTATACATCCATGTATAAATGTATAAACATGTATACATGAGTTTGATGCGATGTCTCTTCGTCCAAGCTGTCAGACACAGGCGGCTTGGCTTTTTTCCTTCGTCTCCTGTGTCTGACGCCAACCACGTGTGTTTAAAATTTAGTGCAAAAACGGCGTCGTTTTCACGTTGGACAGGGTTGGACAGGGCAAAGTTGGACAGGTGATCTGCGCTCGTCCAAATGTAATCTCTAAATGTAAGGTGATATAAATGGTTATTCTATTAGTGGCGTTGGTATTTTAGTTCGAGTTTAAATATGACGTCAATAAGCAAACTCCGAACTAATTGAGTTTTTAGAATCCAATTTGTGTTTAAATTTTAAAACATAATTTTCAAATTAAAAAATCAAATTTATTAAAAAGATTTCAAACTTAATTTAACCCAAAATTTCAAACTTATTTACAAAAATACTTTCCATCAATTGTTAGAAAAATAAGTTAAATGTTTACTCAGTGTCTGATTGGATGGACTCTTGGGAGGTCAATAAGCACTTTTCTCTACCACAAATATTATTTGCAAGAAAAATGAGTGTTTGACTGTAAAATAAAAAAGTAATTCTTTAATAGATATGACTTTTTTGACAGTCTGAATATATCTTTTTAAGAAGCATAGATTTAGAGCTTCTCAAAAAAACTCTTTTTCAGGTAGATTGTTCAAATCAATTAATGAGCCTATTTTTTAGTCTCTTTTGTCCTTATTCTTTACACATAATTTTTACAATATCTACAAACTCATATTCACGTTTATTTTGGGAGTTATATAATATTATTTAGCCTTTTTATATGTTTTAATATTTATTTTTGATATTAGTTTTACTTATCTTATAATCCATATAAAAAATTTGGTTAGATATATTTTCATTTATGTTTCATATGGTTTAAAATTATATAATAATTAATATATTGTGCTTTGCATATTATTTAATATACTTTAAATAATATTTATATTCATAAATAATTTTTTATTACAAAACAAAATATAGTTAAAATTAAAAATACTTTTTATTTTTATGCTGCCAAACAGTCTATTATATGAAACTCTTTAAAAAAAAACTCTATTTTTAGTTGACAGTCAAACAGTCAATTGGCTTCTTAGAAAATATCTTCTTAAAAAAACTCTACTGACAAAAGTTCTACTGGTATAAGCCTATCCAAACAGCCACTTACACTATATAGTAATTTATGTAATTTATAAGTTATTATTTTCTATAAATCTATTTTGTTTATAACGATTTAATTCAAATATTTCTTTATAAAAAAAGATCACATAATTTAAACTTCACACAAACAAATAATTAATCCGAAATAAATACCTATGTCTAGTTTCTAAATAACTAATCAAGCATAATTATTTCTGGTTCAGTTTACAATAATCTGTAATTAAATGAAAAATAGTATCGGAAGCTATCACTAAATTACATAGGGACAGAAGCGGGGGCACTGGCAACGCGGCCGGAGGCTTCACCGGAGCTCATGAGCTGAATCATCGAACGGTGGGGATTGGTCTGTGCTAAGTTGCAGAGATCAGGAAGATATGCACCTGAACATGTCCATTAACTGGTAAGTATCCATGTTATAATATAATATCTTCTTCTTCTTCTGTAACCAAATTCTCAAAACTTCTGAACTGTTAAGACACGGATGGGCACTATTCTTTGATTGAAGATTATAAGTGGAGACAAATGGTTGCAAATTATGCTCAAAGCCAATGGATTAGATTTGGGTTTGAGATGTACTATTCCTACCAAAGAAAGTTGGAAAAGGATGAAAAGAAAAATTCAGAAGAGGATGATCATGTGTTTACCTTCACCAGCAGCCAAGTTGAAGTAAAGGTCAACAATGTTGGGGCATCGCTGGTAACAAGCAGGTGAGCAGAGGTTGGCGGTGAACTGAGGTTCGAGGAGTGAATCAGATGAGATACCAACGGAGTTTCTATCAACCCCACAAGCATTCACACACTCATCAGTCTCTATATAATTCGCCATTCTCTCCACCACAACTTCCGACGTCCGGCACTGATACCCCACACTCTCATCTTCTCTACCATACGTCTCCAACAAACACCTCTTCCCTGATGATGCCACTGAGAACGCACACACATCGTTTGGCAATTCCTCACACACAATCTCACCTAGACAAGAACACAATCTTAAAAAGAAAACCCAGAACAGAACAAGAAAAAAAGAAAAAAAGAAGAAGAAGAAGAACATGTAATGCAATGCATGTGTGGCCTGTGGTTCTCAAGTTCTTACCTAGAACGCCATGGAAGAAGAAGATGGATGAGAGGAAGAGAACCAAAGGGAACTTGTACATGGCCATGGTTTGATGATCTCTTTTATGGGGTTGGAATAGTTTTTAATGTGTTTGTGAGAGGGAGTGAATAGTGGTGGAGAGCTTGTATGTATATATACAAAGCAAAGAAGGTGGTGTTTTTAGAGTCTATATATAGAACAAAAACGAAGACCAAGACCGCCATTGTTGAAGGTCCTTGTGTGTGTTTGGATGTGTCACTAGCCAACTGTATATTACTATTATCTATATTTGGAAACGCGTCAAATTTAGGAAGGTTAATGGTCCCTCCATATCTCTTCTCCTTCTTCGTCTTCTTCACTCTTGCCTGTTTCACATTGCCACCCTTAAGACTCTGCCATTTTTCTTTTTCTTTTTAATTATTCTAACTCTTTTTTATAATAGGATAAATTATAATTCATTTAATTTTTCAATTTATAATAGGATAAATTATATTTTAAAATTAAATATTAATTAAATCTAAAACTTTTAATTTATTATAAATATAATCTTAATCTTAATATGTATATATATTTTTAAAAAATAATAAATTAAAATTTAGAAGTGTAAAATTATTCTAAAAATAAGGAATGTTTGTATTTATTATTTTAATTAAAATAAATAATTTTATCTTAAAAATATTTTCATATATGTATTAATGTATTGATATGAATGAGTTCAATTTATGTAAAAAAATGTTTTAAAAACTAAATCTATTCATTCAGTTTAACATTTAACTGAAAAACTTTTTGTTTCGATTTATTTTAATAATTTTTATTTTTAAAAATTGATTAATTAATTAATCAGTCACTTTTTATAAACTAATAAATTTTTATATTTTTATTTAACAGTCTCATTTTCAATTAAACTTTAAGTTTCTCAATAAATAAAGATAATGTTCTTCATTCATTTCTCAAATTCTTAAATTTTAAAAAATTTTAATAAATTTTATGATAGATTAATATTCATTAAACTTTTAAAATCTTAATCTTTTTTCTTATCAGGTCCGAGTTATAATATTATTTTTTCCTTCTACGAAGTTAACAGAGTTAATCTTTAGATTATATACATAACGAAATATAACTTATTTTATTATGTAATTATTTTTATAATTTTAATTAATATTATAAAAATTAAGTAAAATTATGAATTTAAAATATAAATCACTCGATTAATTGCATTAAAATTTGAATTATTTTCCATTTATTTTGTATTGACCTTGTCAAAAGACATTAAACCAAAGTGCCAATTGTCGGAAGACCTGTAAATCAGCCGGGCAGGAAGTAACCTGCCGGAAGAGATTGACCGAACTGACCAACAGAAATTAAGAAAACGACATCAAGAAGTCGGTTTGAGGTTGTTAGTTTCCCAACACAGCCATTGATCATTTGTCAACTTCTCATAGTGCCTGTACACCTAACAAAAGCCGGCCGCTTATGGATTGTCAGAGACGGCCCTTTTTTTTATAATTACATTAGGTATTATAGCTTAATCCGACTAATCTTGTGATCCAAAAACCCCACCATAAGAATTTTAGAAGATGTAAATCTACAACTTCAAAAATTTGTACATTTATGCGCGAGTCATTACATATTTAATTGGTCAACTACTAATTGATCACTAGCTCTGCTTAATATCAGGTTTCCAGCAGTCCTCAGGTTTCCTAGTAGCTTCAACTCCCTCACTACCGCTGAAAATGAGGCGTCCGTAATTAATCCAATCAAGGAGCTTTTGCCCAGAGCATTAGAAGATCATCAACTAAAAAAAATGTTCATTTTTTCTCATTTTACCTAACTCGAACTCGAGACATGTTTTAGTTTTATATTATTCGTCCTTTTTTTGTTAACTTTTGTTAAAAATTTAAACTTTAAAACAATAATATTTTCATTACATAAGTAACAGGAATGCTTTAAAAATAATATCGAAATTAAACTGTTAAAAATAAGAAGTTTAAGGTTTAAAGATTCAGCATATGTTAAATTTTTATAAAATTGGTTTAAAATAAATAGTTTAAAATATAATTAAATTAGAAAAATATTCTTCTTAAGTGAAGTTTAATTAAAAAATAAACCGTTAAATAAAATTTAATAAGTTTATTTTGTTAATAAATTGTTTGATTTTTAACAATAAGATTATTGAAATAAACTATATCAAAAAATTAAAAACTAAATTAAAGAATTGGTCGGGTCAAATTTTTTACAATTGAACTAATTTACTTTTTTAATCATTGCATAACACTACATACCATCTTTTCGAAATTTACATTTTGGATTTGCTAAACTAAAATTGAGATTAAAAAAACATGAGTTTTAAAAACGAAATTACCGAGTTATAAATAATTTTCAAAAGTCAAAGACTAGAATAATAAAATATGAGTTTTAATTAATTTAACCATTTTTATTTAAAAATAATAGTAAAATTTTATTTAAAATTTTGAAAAATATTAAAATGAAGGTCTAAACCTTACCCTTTCACATCACCCTAGAAGTTGTGATGTTCATTTCAAGTAACACGATCAACACCAACTTGTTGTCTTAAGTCTTCTCTTTGATTTCATCGTTAAGTTGTCTATTTATGAGATATTATAATGTATCTTCGCCTGCGTGTGAAAATTCGATCGTGTCTCAATTCTCGAACATAAACATGCCTATTGGCACTAAAATGGCTCTTCATAGCATCCTAGTTCTTGGAGTGAACTGCTAAGACATGCCCATCATTGTCCTGAATCATAAGAAGCTGTGATGAAGGGACTCTTGAAGGTTTTTTATATGACCGAACACATAAACAAGTTTCTATTCACTAAAGTCGAGGAACGAGACTTTCTTGGGATGAATAGATCGATGTTGTAATAAAATTAATAGTGAGAATATAGTCTTGACTAATGAATTAGGAAAAAAGGAAAGATTATCCATATTATGTGATTAATGTATCCCGTGTATTAGACTCCCTGTTTTACAAGAATTTTAAGAGAGTCATAATGTACGCAGCTTTTTATTATATTTTTACAAAAAAATTATTTTTATAATTTGAACGTATAACATTATAGTCACTAAGGAACAACTTGACTCTATTATGTCGTTATATTATATTTATGTAATTGAAATAATGTTATTACCTATTGTTCATCTTTTTAAAAAATATATATAAGTATTGTTCATCTTACATTTTATTATTAGATGATACAAATGCTTTTCAATTTTACTTAGTGACTGTTTAGATAGACTTTTGAGAGGTCAATAAACACTTTTTTCCACTACAAAAGTTTTTTTTAAAAATAAATGTTTATCTGTAAAATAAAAAATAATTCTTTAATAAATATGACTTTTTTGACAACCAAAATAAAGCTTTTTAAAAATATCAAATTTGAAACTTCTCAAAAAAGCCTCTCAAATGATTTTTTCGGGTAAATTTTTTAGATCAATTAATGAACCTATTTTTTAATCCATTTACCCTTATGTTTTACCTATAATTCCCACAATTCTCACAAAGTTATCTTCATATTTATCTTGCAAACTCATTATTTAATTTTTTTATATATTTTAATATTTATTTTATTTATATTATAATCCATATAAAAGATTTGGTTAAATATATTTTTATTTATGTTATATATGGCTAAAAATTATATATATATATATATATATATAGTGAATTAGTCCCATGGTAGCGGCCCATCATCTTGGAACTTTGAGGCAAGGGACCGTTAAGTCTTTTAAGTGGTTGGACTCTGAGCTCAACATTGGACTCGTGGCCTATAAACTAACGTAAAAGGGCTCAAATGACGGCTCTAGCTCCAACTCCCACTGCTTTGGAACCAGAATCCAAATCCCAGTCCTAGCGGGAAAACTTGAACCAATGAAGATCGCACAAGCAGGGGACAGAACAGAACACACAATCCATGATAAGTGGGGTCCGAGGTAACAGAAATCGTTACCCACCTCACAATTTTCTCCTTCCATTTTCCAACACAATCCAGGAACACAAACACTACTGGAAGAAAAACAAAGCAAAGAGAGTCACAGAAAAACCTCAAAAGACAAGAAGAAAAAGAAGAAGAAGAAACCACCATGGTTGCAGCAGTAACAGCTCCTGCATGCTCATCTCATCTCCTTTTCTCAACCTCACCTTCTCCTTCTCGCCTATCACCTCTGCAACTATGTGTGTTTGATTCCAGAACAGTTGTGTCATCACAGAACATCATGTGTAGTGGTAAGAAAAAGCATGTACTTGGTGGTGGGATTAAGTGCATGGCCGTGAGTACAACCTCAGAGGCAGGGGCAAAGAAGGGTAAGTTCGAGATTCAGACACTGACCAGCTGGTTGTTGAAGCAGGAGCAAGCAGGTGTGATTGATGCTGAGCTCACTATCGTCATCTCTAGCATCTCAATGGCTTGTAAGCAGATTGCTTCTTTGGTGCAGAGAGCTGGTATCTCTAACCTCACCGGTGTTCAGGGTGCAGTTAATGTTCAAGGAGAGGACCAAAAGAAGCTTGATGTTGTATCCAATGAGGTACGTAAACAACTTTACATGTTACTAGTGAAGGATTCTAACTGGTGTAGGGTTAGAAAATTGAGTCCGACTCAAGTCAATCGGTCAAAATCAAGTTATCCCAACTTTGAATTAGGTTTGAATTTGGAGGTTGAGGCGAATGACGTTAAAAAGATAGGAACCAACTATGTTCTTGATGATGAAATCTAGGAAGAGTAATGAGTTTCTGAGGTCTAATTCTTCTATAAGCAAAAAAACATTGAAGAGAACTTTAAGCAGGTGAAACTTGTTACTTCGCACATACATACAGGTGTTCTCAAATTGCTTGAGGTCAAGTGGAAGGACAGGGATCATAGCATCAGAAGAAGAGGACGTACCAGTTGCTGTTGAGGAAAGTTACTCCGGCAACTACATTGTTGTTTTTGACCCCCTCGACGGATCATCAAACATCGACGCTGCAGTATCCACTGGCTCCATCTTTGGAATATACAGCCCGAACGATGAGTGCCTTGCTGATATTGGTGATGATGCCACTGTAATTCCGAAACAAATTGAAATGTATGAATATGATTACGTTTTGATTCACTTATATCTACCAATGCTCTATTGTGCTTCACTGCTCTAACACAACTGACTAAGGTAGAAGGAAATGCAGTTCTCTAATCTCTACTGAACAAACTTGGTTTTAATGCACAGCTTGACCAGACAGAGCAGAGGTGTGTGGTTAATGTGTGTCAACCTGGAAGCAACCTCCTTGCTGCAGGCTATTGCATGTACTCGAGTTCTATAATTTTTGTGGTGACACTTGGGAATGGAGTCTTTGCCTTTAACTTAGATCCAATGTATGGAGAATTTGTTCTAACTCAGGAAAACATTCAGATCCCAAAATCTGGAAAGATTTATGCATTCAATGAAGGGAACTACCAGTTGTGGGATGATAAGTTGAAGAAGTATGTTGATGATCTGAAAGAACCTGGCCCAAGTGGCAAGCCTTACTCTGCTAGATACATTGGAAGCTTGGTTGGGGACTTTCATCGAACACTTTTGTATGGTGGTATCTATGGGTATCCAAGGGACAAGAAGAGCAAGAATGGCAAGTTGAGGCTGTTGTATGAGTGTGCACCTATGAGCTTTATAGTGGAACAAGCTGGTGGAAAAGGATCAGATGGGCATCAAAGAATACTTGACATTCAACCAACAGAGGTATGATGATATGATGATTACATTCATGCCAGTTCCTATAAGGTTCAAACCTTAGCCTAAAGTCCGAATAGACTTCGAGCTGTCTTGAAAAGCTCGAACTTAATTGGATTTGAAATAAAAATCCAGGTTCAAACTGAGTCGAGCCTGACCCTTTTTGCCAATGCAGACAATTTCTAATAATCTGCTTTCTCATGCAATATATGGAATTTTTTTGATGATCAGATACATCAGCGTGTTCCTCTTTACATTGGAAGCGTGGAAGAAGTGGAGAAGGTGGAGAAGTACCTGGCTTGATTGCAAATGTAAGAGCTGAGGAAATTTGTTTTGTATGATAGTTTCTGAGTTTCTAAAAGAAATTCACCGTTGAAACAAATCATTTTTTGTTCAAGAGACGTTAAACCCTAGCCCCAAATCATGAACAAAATGACTGATGAACTACTTTTTCTTGACTATGAGCTCATGTTTGTAACCATCGTTTCCCTTTCTATATGAACAGAGCAAGCAGGTAAGCATAGAATTTCTTAAAGAACTAAAACAGAGGAGAGGTTAACTACACTAATATAGCACCTGAATACATGATCACTGTGTCCATGTCAGCGCAAATTACCATCCAAGCACCAAGAAAACTAACCATGAAAAAGAAACAGTGAACCAGACTTGCAGCACATAGTTGCTGACATCTGCCATCTCTTTTTACTCCGTAACTTGTACATCGCTATTCATTTATGTTTATCAGCAGCAAAAACGAATCAACAACAATTTAACTAAGGGCATTAGAGCAACCTCCACCAGAAAGCTAAGTGAATTCCCAATATAGATTAAATTCATATGAAACTAAGCTTCTTCTCACCATAGTAATTACTACTAGTTGCTTGCACGAATACATTAATTTGTAGGACGGTTAGAGTTAGGACATTAATTAGTACTAGCATCAGTACTAAAGTACAATTAATGGTCAAATGCTAGACAGATGTTCGATCAAGAGTCGGAAGCATTCCAAGTATACAGATGGAAAAGAATCTTCCGGAGTCAACTGTGTAATGTACCGTGTCATGTTAAGGATCATCTGAACTTGAACAGATTCATTTTCTTGCCAAAGCATCCTCCTGGTGCAGAGAATCTCTATGGTGCTTTGCTGCAATGTTTAGAGTATAAATAGTTCAGATTTCCCAAGGAAGAATAGTGACGTAATTCCAGATATGTTAGTACGCAAAATCAAGATTATATATGAGGTTAGAAATTCAACTTACAAGGGCTCAAAATCTTTATACTTTTGGTAACAGACTTCATAGCAGTCAGAGTTTCAGGGCCTGAAGTAAACAATTTAGCTTGATCAGTTCACAATCAAGGATAGCGTTTCAGAAACTGCGCTGACAAGTTTGATTATCACCTTGCATATCATCTCCTGAAATGACCTCTGTCAGAGTGGAAGAGAACTCAGACATGATCCCAAGGTTACCATCTTTGGAGTCATGAGATGACCTTCATGTGTCGAATAAAACATACAAAAGGTCCCATTAGTAACACGATTGTTAAGGAAAAGAAGTTAGTTTTGTCACATATCAGAATATAGGATAACTAAAGAGAATCAATACCCTGAAACGGTGTCAGAAGCACCAACAACCGGCTGGCAGGGACAGCCAATTCCTTCAAAACCAAGATCTAGATCAACTAGCAACTCCGAGAATGAGAAATTTGGTCCAAATGCATCTAAATTAGGCAGATCCATGTCAAAAATGTCCAGTTCTTTGTCAGACTCAGATGTTGACATCTCCTCAACCGTTGGTTTGTCGGAGATCACTACTGCGTCAGAACCATCAAAGTCTAGCCTTCCTTTAACATGTTCTCTTTTGCCTAGCCTTTTCAAAGTTGTCTTCAACGGCGAAGAAGAAGAAATCAAGTGGTTTCTCTCCAAAGTATAAGACATATGCTTGCATGGGCTCACGGTAACTCTTTCCGATGTCATTATAGTACAGTTGGTAGGAGTGACTTCTTGGGGAGCATTACTGCAGTGACCATTAGAGGAAACACCCACAGGGGATACAGAGTTTTCAGTTTGAACAGGAATTGGCTGTGGTGGTGTGTTGGGTACTGAAGAGCTAGTTGGAGGTGATTCTGAAATCTTTTTAAACAAACTCTTGGCAACGCTGGACCCTTGAACAGGCACACCAATCATTGTATTACTCAATGACGATCCCTTCAAAGGCTGAGCAGTTTTCTGATCGGTGATTTTATTACTGATTTCCTTTTCTGTACCTGCAAAGAGATAGATCAATCAAAACTATAAGTCCCTATGACACAGATCACACTAAAGCTAATCAAGATTTGAAGTACCTTTATTTGATATGCTCTTGGAGGATAATGTACTGCAGAACTTCTTAGCTTGTGCAGGGGCTTCTACACTAGTTGAACCCACTCTCTTTCTAGGCAATGTATGATTCATTGCCGGTGAAGGCAAATGCTTGACAATGGGATTGGCTGGTGTGGCAACTGGCATAACAGTTGGTGATCTATACGCACTACAACCTATAGAATATCGCCAACAGTTGAACATTAGCCGAAGAATAGACAATAGTATATGGATACGAGTGGCATTGCACCTCCAAACTCTGGAGAAACAGGAAACATTGATCCTTGGTAAAAAAAGAACAATTAGTCTCTTAGGGTTCATCAATTATGCAAGAGGATAAGATCTAGCAGACTTAGAGAACCAAATTCCTTACAAAACAATTATTGTTCCTCATTAAATCACATTCACTCATATAAACATTCAAATTTCAATCGTGTTCAACACTTCTCACAAACAATTTCTCCAAACATATAAACATTATTATCATTGTCTTTACCTGCAAATTGAGTGACCATTAACAAATTCACCTCAAGGTTTTAAATCATGAATTGTAGGTTACCCTGTCGTTGCATCTTATAATGATAATTATAAAAGATGCGAACCCAATTACAAAAAATACAACAAACGATAATGGACTTACAACAAGTTTTCTCCACAATTTAAAACACTACATACAACAATAAAACAGTAATATATAACAAAGGTTTAAATTTTGATCCACAACATAATTGCAAGCCCTAATTGTGACCAAAACAAAGAGAAAAGGGTGTTGTGGAATTCACCTGCAGGAGAAGCAGTAAACGGCATATTCGACTGAGGAATCACAGTAACAGTACTCGTAGCAGAAGCCTGAATCAATGGTGTGGGTGCAACCCCACTCGCATTATAACTATTCATGACCTCTTGCATACCTTGCAAGAGGTTGTGAACCCTGGATTTCTCGTGCTCCAAACTCGCCCTTTCTTGATCCACCATCACTTTCTGCTCCTTCAAGCATATGTATTCGTTCAAAATCGCTCCCAAGCTCAGCAAACTCTTCGGTGCCTGAGAGAACAAAAATCTCAAAATCACACAATTCCCGCAAAACCACGAGAATTTGTATAAGTACCTCGTTGATGGGAGATTTGGAGATAAGAGAAGAGGCTTCGTTTCGGAAGGAGGAGCGAGTGTCGGAGAAGTTGTTATCGGAGAGATAACGGTCGACGATGAACGCGATCTGGACCGGAGTCACCTTACCTTTGCCAATGGAAGAGTCGTTTTTCTTGGATCTGGTCTGCTTCCCCATTGATGTGGAACTGTGAAAAGGTAAACAGAATTGGAAGAGAGGGATCTGAAACTGTAAAGATTAGGGATAACTGAGTTCGTCTTCATGGGTTTTAAGATTCAGATTAAGCGAGGGAGAGAGGTTTTTTTTGGAGGGAAAATGGCGGGAGGTTTTAAAAGTTTTCGAGGAAAATAATAAAAACCAAAAAGGTTCCTTTCTTTTTTTTAGCGGTTATTTTGGTGTGAACTTCCCGCGGGAAACCTTCTTCTTACAAATAACCAGTTAATTCGACAGTTAAATACACAAGGTGTCATCTTTTCCCATATTTACCATTTAAATTTTAACAATTATCAAATGAACCTTTTAGTTAATCGTTGATGCTAGTGAAGTTGGTATAAAAAAATTATTTGTTACGGTTGTGATTTGAATTGTGACTTTTTAAATGAACGTAATTTCTGTTTTAAAATTATAGCATTAAATTTCTTGTAATAACTATTTTAATATGAGGGATATAATAGTCATTTATTATACATCAAATTTCATTCCATCTATCTTTCAAATAACATTTCACCACATTACATTATGAACTTTTCCATTCTTCCCAAACAACTTTTCACTATATTACATTACATTCCATTATAAATCTTTTCGTTCTGTTTCATTCCATTTCATTAATTAGCATTCAACCAAACAAGCCCTTAAGTATTAAGAGTTCCTTAAGCATTATTAAGGAGCGGTTGGTTCATATGGGAAAATAGTAATAAGAATGGGAATGAATATAGTGAAAAATAAGAATGGATATTATCATTATAATTATAATAGTTGGTTAAGAGTAATAAATGATTATCATTATTATTGATAATGGTTGGTTTGTAAAAAATATTAAGAAATAAAAATTTATTATATTTTAATTAATTAATTATATTGTAACTAATTAATTATTTATTTTTAATTAATTATAATGTAATTAATTAATTAATAATAATAATTTAATTAATTATATTGTAATTAATTAATGAATTATATTTTAATTAATTACAATATTTTAATTAATGAATAATTATATTTTAATTAGTTATAATGTAATTAATTAATTAATTAACAATAATATTGTAATTAATTATATTGTAATTAATTAAAATATTTTAATTAATGAATGAATTATATTTTAATTAATTATAACATTTTAATTAATTATATTGTAATTAATTAATTAATTATAATATTTTAATTAATTAATTAATTATAATATTTTAATTAATTAATGAATTATATTTTAATTAATGAATGAATTATATTTTAATTAATTATATTGTATTTATTTATTTATTTATTTATTTATTTTAATTAACTAATTAATTACATTATTTTAATTAATGTTTGAATTATATTTTAATTAATTAATTATATTTTAATTAATTATAATTAGTTAATTAATAATAATATTCTAATTAATTAATTCTATTTAATTAATTAGTATTAAAAATATTTTTAAGAAAAGAGCCACTACTAAGGAATGGTTTCATTCCTCTACTAATTAAAAAGTACGGAAGATTCCAAAAAAAAAAGAGATATTAAAGAAATGATTTTTACCAAAAGGTTTCACAAAATATTAAAGTAAATCCTTATTGTTGTCTCTTTCACTTCAAGATGTAAGGCATGCTGCTTTAATAAATAGAGATGGCAATGTGCTTATAGGTCAGCATTAGCCAAAATTTTAAAATTAATTTTTTATAAATTAAAAATATAGAATAACTTTTTTTTATGGATTCGAATCTGGACTATCCAAGCTCAAGCTTACCATAGACTCAACTCTTTTTAATAAAACGATATTATTTTGCTTAGAATAATTAGGTTTCAAGTCGGTCTGAACTCAGCCCATGAGCCAATCCATTGAAAAAAACTAAATTTAAGCTCATAAACCAAAAATTGTTATCCCTATTAATAATAATAAGATTTCAATTATATCTAATTCAAAATTAATAAATTAAATTTAAATTAACTAAAATTTAAATTATATTGAAATCTAAAAGAGTCAATTTGACTTAATTAAGGCAATTTAAGTAGATGAAAGCAAAATGATATTATTATATTAACAGACTTATTCAAATTTTAAATTATTTGAATCAAAATTTATATAAGAGTTAGATTGAAAATTTAAATAGATTAAGGCAAAACGGTATCATTTTATTATAAAAATTTGGTGGTCAAAGACTCCTATTTAATTATTATTTTCAATATATGATTTAATGAATATTCCTATCTATTTTTACAGTTAGTGATATGGTAATTACCTCACACTTAAAATGTGTACTATATAAACCGCGACAGCTTTGTTATCCACTAAGCCCAACCATGAAACAAGGACTTCTTCTGCATCAATGGAGTCCTTGCCAAAGCTCGCTCACTCCACCTTCGTTTTCCTTT
>JAOSBL010000005.1:212858-224252 GCA_027568915.1 Erythroxylum roraimae
TTATAATATATATATATGCCGTGTCCGTGTCCACCAAATTTTAAAAGTTGGTGTGTCCCCGTGTCCGTGTCCGTGTCCGTGTCGTGTCCCGTATCCGTGTCCGTATCTGTGCTTCTTAGTTTATGGGGAATGAGATAACAATTTACCATCAGATCATGCGATTGCATTTGCTACTTCCATTATATTAACAGTTTTTACTCGTAAGATGAAGGTGAGCTTCCGATTTTCCTGCATTACCGCAGCACAATCTCAGAATGCTCTGATTTTGTTTCAGTTCTAACACAGCAGATTGGTCAACCAATAATTTTCCTGTGTGCTTCAACTCTGAAGAATGTGTTCATAAAAATTATCTTTTCTTGAAGGATTAGAGAAAAGAAAATGGACTTCCATTCTGGTTCATATGGCTGGATGCAGAGGTTACATGCGTCTAGTTGGCTCTTCCTGCTTCTACTCTTAATGCAGAAGTTTGAAAGAACAGTATCAGCTTCAAGTTACTTGATAGGCCTTGGAAGCTATGACATAACAGGACCAGCTGCAGATGTTAATATGATGGGATATGCAAACACTGATCAGGTGGCATCTGGAGTTCATTTCAGGTTGCGAGCTCGTACCTTTATAGTGGCTGAACCTCAGGGGAACAGAGTAGTATATGTGAATCTCGATGCTTGCATGGCCTCCCAGCTCGTTACAGTTAAAGTACTGGAGAGACTAAAAGCAAGGTAGACACCAGATAACTTTCGTTGTTTTGGATTCAAGATGCACAAGTACAAAATTTAGATTGCCAGAAACGAACAGAATCATCCATAAATGTCTGATAATCACTCTGTATATTGTTCAATAGGATTTAGTATTTTTAAGTCTAATTTGTAGTTGTTATAAATCACAATTTAAATAGTTTAGGATTAGAGAATCTTTTACTTGCTCTAATTCACTTCACTTTTACATTTGATCTTTTGTTGTTGTCTCTGTGGATCATCTACTTGACGGTTTTGTGCTCTCACAAGGTATGGGGGTCTTTACACGGAGCAGAATGTTGCCATAAGTGGCATACACACCCACGCTGGGCCTGGAGGCTATCTCCAATATGTTGTGTATATTGTAACTTCTCTTGGATTTGTTCGCCAGTCATTTGATGCCATTGTTGATGGTATCGAGCAAAGCATCATACAGGCTCATGAAAATCTTCGGCCAGGATCCATTTTTGTGAACAAAGGTTCGGAAATAATTGAAATTTATTTTCCTAAGTTGTTACCTCGTATCATCAATATACCTTTTTTTGCTACATTTTGGTTTGTTTCCCTGGCTTGGTTAAGATAAATCTAGCAAGATTTCGTGACTTTGTGTCTATGTTAGTGTTAAATTAGTTTTTCTTTAACTATGGTTTTGCAGGAGAGCTTTTAGATGCTGGTGTAAACCGTAGTCCAAGTGCTTATCTCAACAATCCTGTGGACGAGCGGAGCAAGTATAAGTACGATGTTGACAAAGAAATGACCCTCATTAAGTTTGTAGATGATGAGTGGGGACCTGTAGGTTCCTTTAACTGGTTTGCAACTCATGGAACTTCTATGAGTCGCACAAACTCATTGATAAGTGGTGATAACAAAGGAGCTGCTGCAAGATTCATGGAGGATTTCTTCAATAACCCAGCCGGTGGTAAATCCTCATCCTTGAAGGTTAATGAGAATAGTAAGTGAACTTTTTCTCTTCTCTGGAATCAAATGTCTAGCGTCAACTTCGGTGTAGCTGGTTCAAATTTGTATATAATCCTACCATTTTATGTCTAGTGTCAACTCAGATTCATGTATGTGATAGAAACCCCAATTATACACATAAAAGACAGAGAAAGTATGGAAATTTCTGATGATTGCTCTATTTGAAACAGGTGAAAAGTTGATGGAACTTGCTGCTTCATTCAGGTCTTTAAAAGGACAACCTGTGTCTAGGTTATGGAGTACTGCAAAACGTGTCAGAAATGCCACGAGGAAAGCTAACACCGACAGGCCTCGATTTGTTTCAGCTTTCTGTCAATCAAACTGTGGTGATGTAAGTCCAAATATTCTTGGTGCATTTTGCACAGACACAGGACTTCCTTGTGATTTCAATCACAGTACCTGCAATGGGAAGAACGAACTTTGCTATGGACGGGGACCAGGGTATGCATTGTCTTGATCTCTTTTCGAAATCGAACTTGTTTAAGTAGTATTCCTAATCAGTGCTGTAATTTGTACTTAAGAGGATAAAATGCTTTGCATGTCCATTTTTCAGGTATCCTGATGAATTTGAGAGTACTAGAATAATTGGAGAGAAACAATTCAGGAAAGCTGTTGAACTATTCAACAAAGCATCTGAGCAGCTGAAGGGAAAGGTTGGATACAACCATGCTTATCTGGATTTCTCAAACATTGAGGTCTCGCTAAATAACAAGGTAGTGAAAACATGTCCTGCTGCTGTGGGCTTTGCTTTTGCCGCAGGGACAACTGATGGCCCTGGAGCTTTCGATTTCAAGCAAGGAGATAAGCAGGCAAGTAATGGTTCTATCGTATGTCTTATGTTTCATGAATTGGGGCTTCCTAAATTTTGTGATCACTGTCTCTGGAATCTTTGCAGGGTAATGCTTTCTGGAAATTGATTAGGAACTTCCTTAGAACACCAAGCCAAGAACAAACAAATTGTCAGCAACCCAAACCTATTCTGCTTGATACTGGTGAAATGAAGCTACCATATGACTGGGCGGTGAGTATGACATTTTATGAAGTAGTGATAATGCTAAAAATTTGGTAAAAAAGTTGGAGGAACACTGAGACTTGTTCTAGGTTAAGCACAAAAAGAGTACAGTAGCGGATAAAATTAAGAGAATGAACAACAAAGTGTCGAGAAACCACTTGATGTGCTTTATGTGGTGAATTGCAGAACTTAGAACATGCTTCCCTTTCACATAATTATTATTTTAATCCTCAGAGATGTCTATTCGGCCTTGAACCCGAGAAAACGAATTGATGTTTTCCTAATCAGTGAATGTTCCATGCAGCCCTCAATTCTTCCAGTTCAAATCTTGCGAATAGGGCAACTTGTCATCCTTAACGTACCTGGAGGTGAAAAAAATCCTTTCCTTTTGTATTTTTTATGTATATATACTACAATCTCTTCAGAACATACACATTTTAGCAAATGGCAATCAATTAGATGTGATACCTTGTTGCTCTGCTACCGAAAGTGTTTCACTACTACATTACAGACGCTCACTATACAGTCTTGCTCAGTATTTCATTTTTTTCCTTGGGCATGTCCAATTACGGCGACCCTGTTTCCTGCAGAATTTACTACCATGGCTGGTAGGCGTCTCCGGGATGCTGTCAAGGCATTGCTTACTTCTGGAGGTGGCAAAGAATTTAACAACAATGTGCACATTGTCATTTCTGGACTGACTAATACGTATTCACAATATGTGACCACATTTGAGGAGTACCAAGTTCAGAGATACGAGGTCTGGATCATTAACTCTCATTTTCCTTTTTCAACCATTATGTGCATCTCTAATTTTCTAGCATAGCATTAGATGAAGCAGTGGCACATTCATATTCATAAAGTATCATTCTATCACTGACATATCTATTCTAATGATTGTCAGGGAGCGTCCACTCTTTACGGACCTCACACACTTAGCGCCTATATTCAGGAGTTCAAGAAACTAGCTGCAGCTCTTCTCAGCGGACAACCTGTGAATGCTGGTCCGCAGCCCCCAGACCTCCTTGATAAGCAAATCAGTTTATTAGCACCTGTAGTTGTGGACACTACTTCTCTTGGTGTCGATTTTGGAGATGTTAAAACAGATGTGCCTTCAAATTCAACCTTCAAAAGGGGAGACGTGGTTTCAGTTACGTTCTGGTCTGCTTGTCCGAGGAATGATCTGATGACTGAGGGCACGTTTGCACTGGTTGAGATTCTCCAAGCCAAAACGACCTGGGATTCAGCCTACGATGATGACGATTTCTGCCTGCGGTTTAAGTGGTCAAGGCCTGCAAAACTTAGTCCTCAGAGCTTTGCAACCATTGAATGGAGGATCCCACGGTCTGCAGTTCCTGGAATATACAGAGTAAGACATTTCGGTGCGGCAAAGGCAATTACTGGATCTATCAGCCATTTTTCAGGCGCTTCCAGTGCCTTTGTTGTGGTATAGCCCTACAAGAGTTTTAACACTAAACTACTTTATTGTGTTAATTTAATCATATGCCATTCTAGTCTCGATCCAGCAAAGATATGCATTTTGAATTGTGTCACAGTGTTAAGGAAATAAAATATAATCAAGGATGGAAAGATATTTGACTGCAAACAGAAGCTGAAACTGCAGATTTGTATCAGAAACTGTTAGTTGATACACCCTGATCATTCTTTCATGACTAGACAATGCTCTCTAACTCTCTACTTCATGCGCGTTGACCCGCGATCTGCAAGCCGACAAAGACATTAGCATTGCATTGTCTTTAGTCCTTGCCTAGTACAACATCAAAAAATTTCAGATTCTTACCGTAGAAACTGTTGGATTACGATGAATTCTCAATTTCAAAGATGCACACAAGTTGTTGGTAGATAAATTAAAGACCATCTTTTGCAATACTATTATGGAGATTGCCAGATTTCTGAAACACAATAAAAAGATGCAACTTTTCCTAATTCGATTCTCTGATTAAATTTAATAGAATTTGGTAACTTTCAATTGAATCTAAAAATTTGAAAAAGCTCAAACTTTCTTTCATCAATAGTTTCTGTGCAGTTTTAGAGGCGACAGAGAATTGCTAAGCTTCCAAGGGAGGGTTTACTGTCTGTCTCATTCTCTTCTACCATTGATGTCTGTACTTCATCTTCACTGATCATCGTTGAATTGAGAAACCCCAAAACGCAAGTTTTGAGTTTGAAACTGAAAGCAAATCGCAGAAGAAAGAATTTCAAGGGAAACAAGTTTAGCAAATTTAGGTAGGGGTTTCGATCATTGAACTCAAACTCTCTTTCCATTCCATTCCTTCCCTCTCGCCAAAATCCAAACCGGTAGCAAATTCCGCCGTCTTCCCGCAGTCGTTGTCGGAAATGGACACACCCGAATTAAGTCCCGGATACCTGACTTGATCCTACTCGCCCCGATTTGCACCCGACCCGTGACCCGCTCTTCTCTCTTCTCTCTTTTTTGCAAAGGAAAAACAAACACAAAAACCGCTAGCTAAGTCACGGCACGGCGATATTCCGTGCCAATCCGGTCCCGGTGCAGTAAATCGAGAGTGAGCAGTGGGGGGTCCCAAAGAAAGTGATTGCCTGGTTGTGCCATCCCTACAAGTTGGGCCAGCTAATCCGCGCATTGGTTCCCTTCATGGGGCACATGCGTGAGGCACACCTCCCAATCCCACAAGAGAAGTCCCCGGGTACCTGTCAACAAAAAGGGAGGTACATCAAAATCAGTATTGGGAGAAGAAAGGATATTAATAACTTCGAGAGAGTCCACTTCTAAAATGGCTCGGCGATAGTCGAGTGACCATGCCAGCGTGAGGCCTGAATGGACTCCCCAGAGTTCGGCGACAACCAGTGAACCGCTGCCAATATGGTGTAGAAAGCCTCCACACCACTGTCCGTGGCAGTCGCAAATAAGGCCCCCCGCGGTAGCGAGGCAAATCCCAGGTTTAAAGGCGCTGTCCGTGTTGATTTTAATCCAGGGCGTAGGCGGTTTCTGCCAGCCCACACGAGTGCCGCCCAAAAGGCCTTCGTGGGGGTAAACACAATTTTCAACTGCCCTGCCACGACCGATCCACTCCACATAATCCAAGACAACCCGATGGCCATCCGCCGGCTAGGTAAACTCGTCGACAAACAAACTTTTGTTGCGCCACTCCCAAAGCATCCAGCATGCGGTACCAAAAATAGTGGCCCAGGCTCCGACCTAATCCTGGGAAGTCTTCAGCAAATTGGAGTGCACCCAATCTTCCAACCCCTGGTGGAAGAAAGCCAAAGAGACAACTTCGTGGGGAAAAGAACGCCAGAATTGGGAACGCGCGGACAATCCCGGAGGACATGCAGCCTGCGGGGTGGAGTCTTCCTGACCACAAACGTGACAGCTGCTATCGATTGCGATGTGACGTAAAACACGTTGATGGTTCGTGAGGAGTTTATCCTTGGTCATGAGCCAAAGGAAAGCGCGAATACGTTGGGGTCCCGCCCATTTCCAAATTAGCACCCAGAGTCGGTGTGGCCCGTGGGAAAGTTGGCCTTCAATCAACTCATAAGCTGACGCGACCGTGAATCGCCCATGCCTGGTGTACCCCTAACGTATGGTATCATGCTCCACATGGGCAATATTTGCGGGAAACGCCGCTAAGTCTAGGCTGACGGAGGGTGGCAGGTACGATTGAAATAAATGCCATTTCCACTGTCCATCCGCCTGTCGAAAGTCGGCGACCTTAGCAAAGAGTGTAGCTTCCAGGATTGGAGCAGTCACCACCTGCAGAAGCAATTCCCAGTCTTTCACCCAGTTGTCGTGCCAGAAGGAGATATGTCGACCGTTGCCGAGATGCCAATGAATACCTTGGCGAACAAATGTCCAAGTGGTCGCAAGTCCCTTCCAAAAACAGGAAGCCCCGGGCCTGGCGATCGACTCCAGGATGTGATAAGGGCTCATACGATATTTAGCCCGAACGATGCGGACCCACAACGCCTCAGGTTTCGTAAGAAGGTGCCACCCCAGTTTGGTCAAAAGGGCATCATTGGTAGACCGAACACGCTTAAGGCCTAGTCCTCCGGTCTGTTTGGGTTGACACACATCTGCCCAGTGGACTAGGGGCAGCTTTCGGTGTTCTCCCGAGGAACCCCAGATAAAGTTACGCATGAGCTGTTCCAATAACGAACACAAGCAATGCAACTAACTTTTTAACTGCCCGTTGATATCTCCAACAAGTTGAGCCCAAACTATTAGAAGCCCATTCAACCAGATCCGATCCAAATTGGTCCAATTTGACCAGGACGAATCCTGACCAACCCGACTTGGCCCGAGCCGCAATCGACCCGAATTATTCAGCTCTTCCCAGTTCGATGCCACGTGGCAGGCGGCTTATTACATTCTTTTCTTCTTCTTCTATTCCTCTCCCACCGAACACTCGCTTCATTAATTCATTTATATAACGTCAAAGCTCCCAAGAATCATGGCTTTCTAGGGTTTTCAATGTCTTCGTTCTTCAATTGCGTATGCAGATAGTGGATTTGATTTGTGAGGTTTAGGGGGTAGTGGTGGTGAGAGTGTTAAATGGAGGGAGCGAGCAATGGAGGGATGTTGTACCACGAAGTGCAAGAAGGGAAGTTGTGTGCGTTGCATTGCGTGAACACGGTTTTACAAGGCCCTTTCTTCTCCGAAGTCGACTTGGCGGCGCTTGCGACGGATCTCGACCACAAGGAGCGTCAGGTCATGCAGCAGTTCGGCGACTTCCTATCCTTCGAGTCTCACAATGTTTCGTTAGGCGGTGATTTTAGTATTCAGGTCACTTTATTACCACTCATCGTTTTCCTTTTTTTCTTTTTTGTTTAGAAGTTGCATTCTTCGAATTGCTTGTTGTTTGTTTGAGTTGATAAGTGATCAATTGATTAGTGAAGAAAGGGAATTGATTGCTGTTTTGATTGGTTAAACTGGTTTAAGTTACTTTTTGGAAGTAGGTGTGTATTGTTCATGGATGAATATGATCGTAGAAGATTCTTGGTGCTTGGGGAAATGGGAGTGAATTGTTTTAGTTCTTTGCCTGCGGTTTAGGGTAAAGTATTGAACTTTGGAGTTGAAAGGTATTTGCTTTACGTTGAAGTGAACGGTTAGGGTTTTTAACTAAATGATGACTCTTGGTATCAACATTTTGTCTTTTTTATTTGTTCTCTTTTGATAGACCAGGCATTACGAGGACTGGTCAGAGATGTACAGTATGTTTGAGCTTACATTTTGTGCAGTCTTTTTTCAATTGTCGAAGTATGAGTCGTGGCAAAGAAATGATGGAAAGATAAATAGGATGGTACTATGATCCCAAATCCTTTTCTCAGTGAAAATTATTTGGGATGTTCTCATTCTTGTTGTGCATGCACCCGATGCCGATAGCAGAGCCTTACACACGTATGTCCCTGGCTCCAAGTTCTCAAAGTGGTTGATCTTAGCGTGCTAGCCGCTGCTTTATTTCATATAGTGAGAATGCTTTCTATTTCTTAGCCTTCCAAAGGCTCTCAAATTCTAGTCATGTTTATGGAAAGGGGGGTCATTTTTCCAGTATTTTAGTTGGTGATCAGCTTGTTATGCTTCTTGATGGACATTAAACCATAACTTTGAATTTGTGATAGTCTTATGATAGACAGAGGGTGATTTGTCCATATGAGGAAAACGGTATTTTATACATTTTTGCCAACATAGCGCATGGGCACAAGTACTATTGGTGTTGATTATTCCTTTTTCTGCTTTTTGGAGCATTTTAAAGGACAAACATAACAGAATTGTCTACCTTGGGTTTGTATTGGACCCCGTTGCATTTAGATCCTAAGTAAAATGTTCATGAAGTTGGCTTTGAAGATGGTAATGATGTGATCAGGAATGGAAGTTTGTTTTGTTGTTATCCTATCCCCCATTCACTATGTTATGTTGGATTTTCATTCTTACTTTCCATATACATGTCATAATTCTTAATACTAACTTTTATGGTGAACAGACCTTTTAGATTAACTGGAACATTCTTTTTAAATCATAAGTGTATGTTGCATTGGCACTACCTGATGGGATTATCTGGATATCTTAATCGATGCTAGCTTTGTTAGGTGGTTTGCTTAACCCTTTTTTTTTCCCACTATTATAGATGTGAAAGCCAACCTATCTGATTTGTTATTTTGTATGGTCGCTGGAGCTGCCACTTCCATATATAGTTAGCCAGGGTAGGAATTAAGTAGGTTAGATAAATGCAAACTACCATTTAGAGGAGGATCGCATAAGGTAACTTCGAACCACCTAATTTAAGTGGTCCAACTTGTTTATGAGCAAACAGACAAGTCAGTTGGTTTTCATTTATTTGGAATACAAAGGTAGCTCCATAGTAGCTAGTTGTAAGACCCAGAAAGAAGTTTTTGTTGGCCTCTTATTAATGTGGGATGCTAACAACTCATTACTGTATTAATTGGATATAGAGATTTCATAATTTAATTATTAAAATTATGGGTGAAAAGGAGGGTTAAACATGGCAACATTTCAATACATACAAAACCACGAGTGCTATAGGAGGCATGAATCTCTTTTTCCCTCAGAGAATTAATTGCAACAACTAGGACTAATTTACATGGACGTAGCTCTTTACCATTAGACTTGTAATTATTCAATGCATTTACTCTTGAGAAAGGGATCATGGTTTCCCATTATTTGCAAGAAACAGATGGTCTGAAGCTTAAAGATCCCATACTTTGTTTCCTTTTTCCTTCTAGTTATACAAGGAATGCTATGACTCGGTACCAATAGTGTGACCATTACGTGGTGTGACATTAGAGAGCAATATGTTCCGTGGCCTTCATCCATGGCAACTTTCCTCGAAGCACTTTATGTAAACAAAGCATCATGTAAACAAAATTGGATTTGAAAATCTTATTCTCTTGTTTCACTATTTTTAATTTCATTGTCGAAATTAACTAGGTGAGGGCTTCCAAGATAAGGTGATAAATGAATGCAAATTAATGTTGTAAAATCTACTTGCAGTAATTCTAGATATTGTTAGTTAAATTGGGATCTATTTGGTTGGAGCTAATGAAGTCTTTCAAAGTTGATATTGTGAGAAAATAATTCCTGCAGGTTTTGCAAAAGGCTTTAGAAGTGTGGGATTTGCAAATCATTCCTTTCAACAGTCCAGTGGCTGAGTCTGCACATGTTGACCCTGATCTGGAGAATGCTTTTATTTGTCACTTGCATGACCATTGGTTCTGTATCCGAAAAGTGAATGGGGAATGGTACAATTTTGACAGTTTTTATGTGGCCCCACAAAATCTTTCAAAGTTCTATTTGGCAGCTTATCTCGACTCTCTGAGGGGCTCTGGCTGGAGCATTTTCCTGGTGAGAGGGAACTTCCCAAAAGAGTTTCCCATTTCATCATCTGAAGCTTCTAATGGCTATGGACAATGGCTGTCTCCAGAAGATGCTGAGAGGATCACAAAAGCCTGCAACTCGATGAATGCTCTTCAAAACGGTGGTTCTGCTCAGCAGGATTCTGTTGCATATCAGGAAGCTCTTTCAGAAATAGAAGACCGGGATTTGCAAGCTGCAATAGCTGCCAGCAAAGAGGGTTCTTTCCCACCAGAGGCTACTGCTGAACCTAATACTCCTTCAACAGCCTGTAACTCAATGCCCATTCTTGATGGTTCTACTCAACAGGATTCTGTTAAATACCAAGAAGTTTTTTCAGACGTAGAAGATCAGGATTTGAGAGCTGCAATAGCTGTCAGCAAAGAGGGTTTTTCCCTGCCAGAGGCTGCAGCTGAACCTGATGCTCCTTCAAAAGCCTGCAACTCAATGACTGCTCTTGACAAAGATGGTTCTACTCGGCAGGATTCTGTTTCCTATAAAGTTCTTCCAGACACGGAAGATCAGGATTTGAAAAATGCAATGGCTACCAGCAAAGAGTGTTCTTCCGCATCAGAGGCTCCTACTGAATCTACTGCCCCTTCAAAAGGCGGAGTTACTGAAGGAAAAAACTGAATAGAAAGAGATAAATTTAAATTCATATTTTCAAGTGACAATGGTTCATTGCAGGTTGCCTCGAGCATACTTCTGAGGTTGTAAACCCTGCAACAATGTACATTCATTATACATTTTGTTTTAAGTTAGTAAATTTTTTTCTAAATGATAAACTAATACAGTTATACAGATGTCCTTTTAAGATAACATCAGCATTTCTTCCAGGTACTCTTGTCAATTGATGTATCTAAGGAAGTACTGAACTCTTGTTGAAGTTAAATGTCCGGAACCAATTTGTTATTTATGCTTGCCGGTCCTTTAGCTATGATGAGGAGGGTATAAGGGAAGTTTAGGTTAAGATCATAGATTGATTGTCAGCCTTGTGCAAATACTTGAAATGTGTTGCTGATCTACATTGGGAACACACTAGATCAGTTATTCCCACTCTCAGATTTTGCGGCATTTGCACGTGCAGTTTGACATAGTGTCAAAAGAGTTCTAAACTGGATTCTCAAAAAGCAGAAACTGAGCTGATTGCTTTGTATAGTTTCCTCAACATCAGGAGCTTGTCTTTGCAAAGGTGATACAATTTTTGCCATGACAGAGTTTAAAGTTAAAATTATTATAGAAGCTCAACCTGTGAGGAGTAGCAGCTGTATAATGATTAGAAACGACGATGAAGAAGT
>JAOSBL010000005.1:224335-236873 GCA_027568915.1 Erythroxylum roraimae
AATGGAAATTGTGAGATAATTCAATGCAAAATAATGCTACTTTTATGGAAGTGAAAGAAAAGGATTTGATGTTATTCCTCATCAGCCAAATTTAGGAGCTAACAAGCACAACAGTATATATCCTGAATTTATTTATGTAATTGCTTTCTAACAAAAAAGAAAATTTTATAAAGAGAGGAAAACTAGATTTGAGCAGGGAGCATGAACTGGCAGTAGATCTAATCCTGACCACTTCCGAAACTGTCACGATTATCATGTTGCCATCCAAAACGCTGTGCGTCATGATCCATATCATCTGAATACTATTTAGCTCGCCTGGAGTGCGACGGGTGAGGGAAGGGAGGCGGTGGTGGTGGTGCTGGATGTGAAAAAGGCTGTGGTGCTAGTATAGCTTTGCCATCCCTGAGATCCACTCGGTTGCCACCGTGCATGACTTCCATAACCTTGTTGCCAGAGGATGCGTGAGGAGGAATCATTGGTTGAACTCCTGGATTCCTTCCATAATCTCCTTGATAAAATGCAACATTTCCCTGATAATCTGTCAAGTTACCAAACCCATCTGGACCTCCTGGTGTTGGTCCACTTTTCCATGGCTGAGGATAATTTGGCATAAAATTTGCACCTGGTGCTGGACCGGGTGGAAATCCTAATAAAGACCCCTGTTCTGGCCCAATTTCCTGACCTGAATCTGGCCTAGCCATCGTGCCCATATCATAGGCAGCAGCACCGTAGAACGGCTGAGCTCCTTCGGGTTGAAAAGGAGGAACAGGGAATTGAGGAGTCATCAAAGGATTAGAAGTCATAGGCAAAATAAAGTTGGGCGGTTGCATAGCTTGCATGGGAGGGTATTCAGGTATTGAGGACTCCGACAAAACTCCTCGTTGCTTGTCTGAAAACTGGGTAGATTCTGCTTGGAGGGGAATCTGTTGAAAATTATTTGGGAGGCCTGGGTTGTCCATGCCTATGGGGCGAGCAATGTCAGCATAGGGCTCTGAGTGATAGTTTTGGGACTGCCCAAACAATGTCGGCTTTGGTTGCATCATTGGTCTTGGAACTGAAGGTTCTCTTGACTGCTGCTGACGAGCTTTGTGTTCAGCATCAAGAAGTTGAGGATTTGAACCAGGAGAAACGACTGGCCTTGGGGTTGCTCGAACTGTGGAATCTGAAGGAGTTGATTGTCTCATACTTTGAACCTCTGATTCCATACCCTCCTCTTTCTCAGCATTCGGATGGAGGAGGTCAGCATGAGACTCATGAATATGAGTTTCAAATTCACTCCTCTTCAGGAAAGACTTGAGACAATGAGGAGCTGCACAGATGAAGATCCCCTCCATCATTTTGATTGTCTGAATCTTCTGTACACGTTCATCACAACTGTGTTTCAAGAATGATTCATGGCAATTAATTTAGCATTTCTTAATCAAACATAAATGTCAGAGTAGTCAATTGCACAACAAACCATTAGAGTAACAATATTCTGAACTCCCAACTCAGTAATAACAATATTCCTAAAAACTTCACAGAACAGATTCACACAAAAGTACACAGAAGTAATCGTCTCATATGGGTTAGATGTGTGCTTACAGATAGCAGATTGAGTCAGTTCTTGCACAATCCAGGCAGTAGGCATGCTCACAAGGGTTCTGCATCAGATCACCGTGTCAACAAAAGAAAAAGGGGAGACAAAAAAGGAGTACGAGTCTAAAATCGGCAACCAATTCCCTTAAAAAAGTATGCCGGAACAAGGTACGGGAATAGAATAGAATGAAGTTTATACACATCACACACCAGGAGAAGCCTATGAACTTGCATAATTCACACTACATGGCAGCTCCCAAAAGCTACTATTCAACAAGTAATAACAGATATCACATTGCACCGATTCAGTTCGAGTCAAAAATCAGGAAAGAGTCACATTAACAAACGTTTCACACTTAAGTGTAAACAATAGGGTTAGCTTTTCTAAGAATTCTGCTAGAATTTCAAGAAGAAACGTCAATCACAATAACCAACAAGAAACTATAACAGGTTTTGTTAAGACCACTTGCTTTATAGTCCAGAAGATCGAGTTTCACATAATCAAAACATTAACAAGTACCAACACCATGAATTCCCCAAAAGTTTCCCTCTTTTGCTCCGCTTAGTTCAAAATCTCCAAATTACTGATACACAAACCCTAGTTCAAGGGATTAAACTCCATTTAATTTTAAGATATAAACAAAAATAAACACCCCATTTCCCCTAAATTCCTCGACGTGGTTCAAAAATTCCAAATTCTGATGAATAACTCAGAGAAAAACATTTTTAAAACAAGAACATACCAATCGTCCATAAATAGCGATTGGAAAATCACAACGAACGCAGAAGTGAACCCTCTCGCCAAGTTGCCGACGGGACCGCCTTCCCACAGTCTTAATCGTAGTTGCAGTAGTAACGGGTCCAATGCCCTTGGCCACCGGCAGGTCCGCGAGCACAAGGTGGCCCGGGCACGCCACCGTCACGCTCTCCGATGGCGATGGCTTTGTTCCTGCTACTACTCCTCCTCCGCCGCCTCCGCCGCTCTCCAATGACGGCTTTATCAGCCTAATTTGAAGCGCCTTCGACATCGCACTCTAACCTTTAGCGAAACTTCGTCATCAATTCAACGTTTTAAGCGGCAAATAATGAACAAAAAGGATTAAATTAAAAGAGGGGATAGTTAGGGTACCGATATTCCGGTATTCGGGTCCTCCCGACGGAGCCTGTTGGATCGAATATCGCGAACTGACGGCGTTAGCGGTTATAGTTGTGGAGAGAGGACGTGGGGGCTTTTTCTTAATTTATAAACACGGAGGTCGTTCAGAAGACGGCCTTTTCCGTTAGCTTAACGGCTTCAATTTAAAAATGATTTTCATACTTATTTATTTATTAGTTATTAATATTACCTATTTATTTAGTTATTATTGTTATTATTTATTTCTTTGTTTTCATTTTTCTGTTCTTAAATAGGCTCCATAGATAAATTATATTAACGTGATCTTTGTTAAGATCTGGAAATCAAATCAGCAAGACAAAAAGTTTAATATTTTCAATCAGTATTAAACTGTCATAACACGGACTAAAGATTGAATAAAATTAAAGAATTTGAAATATAATTGTAAGAGATTATCGTTATTTATCAAAAAAATTAAAATTTAATTAAAAATAATTAAAAATAAAAATTAATTAATTAATTTTAGTTTATAAAAATTTATTAATTTATAAAATTAACCGATTAATTAATAAATTAATTAGTTTTTAATAACTCAAACCGAAAAGTTAAGAAAATAACGGAAAAGTTGAACGGTTTAAAATTTTTACGGTTGAATCGGTTAATTTTTTAATTATTAGTTTTATTTGAGAAAAAAAAAAGGATTTTGCAAAGATATTGTAAAAATATTGAGTTTTAGAATTGTTCATATAATGTTGATATAATTATTATTATCGAGTTTGGGGCTAGACCTCGAGATAGGTTTTTTTTGGGTCCAATCAAGCTTGGAGTCGAATTTTTTTAGCCCGGAGTCGGACAGTCAAATTCAAAACGACATTGTTTTCAAAATTATTTTAAAAAAATTATTAAGTTGGGTAAGGACAAAGCCTATTACTACCTATAGATCTCAGGCGTAAACCAGACTCGACAAATTCTGTTAAAGTCCGAGTCCGAGTCCGAGTCAAGTGTCAAATCTTAAGCTAATCTGGATATGAATAACCCGAATCAGAAGTATGGTTAACCCGGCCCACCCTGTTGAACAGAGGACAGAGCGAGCTGATCCCAAGCCTATTTTGAGCAACTGAGTCCAAACCCTGGGCCTATTTTGAGCAACTGAATCCAAAGCCTGATCAACCTAAGCTTACTCGTTGACCTCGTGCTGACATCGAAGCCATCCAGGCAATAAACACGAGTGAGCGTCCAGTACAGTACGGGTGCCAGTTAAACCACTGCTCTTGCTTTTTAACGGCCAAGGTTCACATAAGAAGTATCGAAACGCCCACACCTAAGAATCTACAAACAGCCAACACGCCACCTTCTCTTGACGATCATTACGATGCTCTCTCTCGCTGTTTATTAACTCCCCAACCTCTCTTCCTTCCCTTACACTAGATCACCACCTCGGTTCTGTCTCTATAAGCTTCCGGCGAGCTACGGTCACTCTGTATGTGCGTGTGTGTGTTTCCGGTAAGTTCTCCGAGGCTCATTGTACGAGAAAGTGATTTCAGCTTCTTCTGTTATGCTGTTTCTCATAGAAACTTTGCTCATTTTACTAGTAGTGTAGTAGACTAGTAGTTGGAGGTTTTTGGAAAGGAAAAGTGCTCTTATGTTAATAGATAGACGAGTGACTGAACTTCGTTACTTGTTTGTGCTTTTGTTCTACATTGCTTCGGACTAACAAAAGAGTTTGAAGCTAAAAGCTTAATTTTGTTTTTCTCTTCTTCTTTTTTTGTGTTTTGGAGATCTGATTTGCGGATTTGAGTGAGGAATTGGAGGAAGTTGACTTCGAGTTCGGAGAATGGCTTCTACATCGCATTCTCCGTTCGCGCTCGCTGGAACTACCGCCTCGGATCTTCTCTGGAGCTGCAATCGCGGAATTGCCGGTGTACCTTTGCGGAACCTCGGAAGAGCGCGATTCAGCTTGCAGAATAGGAATTTCACGGTGGCTGCGAGGATTAGGAAGGTGAAGAAGCACGAGTATCCGTGGCCTGACGATCCGGATCCGAATGTGAAAGGTGGAGTCCTCACTCACCTCTCGCATTTCAAGCCTCTTAAAGAGAAGCCGAAGCCTGTTACTTTGGACTTCGAGAAGCCGCTGGTTGGACTTGAAAAGAAGATCATAGATGTAAATGACTTTTGCGGGTGTGTTATTTCGAGTGCATAGCCAAGAGTTTGTGTACTTTTTACTTACAGTTTTATTTTTCAATTTTAGGTGAGGAAGATGGCAAATGATACTGGCTTGGACTTCAGCGATCAGATTGTATCATTGGAAAACAAATATCAACAGGTTTGGTGAATGTGAGAGTCGACAATGAGAGCCACAAAATTTTATGCTTTAATTAGTCTTACTTCTTCATTAAATCCTGAAAATCATTATTACAGTATATTAGAAGAATATTGTGGTCTTGAGTTATTTAAATTGTCAAGTACCTTGAAGAAATGATAAATATTAGTTTCCTTTGATACCACATCTCTCATTGTTTCAGTTTCATATTGAAGCTTCATGAACCTGCTTCGGTCAGTATTTTCCGTGGATGCCTGATATTTATATTTCTAGTTGATTGATTAGAAAGTCAAATTAAGTGAAGAAAATGTAACTGATATAGCAGAGACCTTTTTGGATATTAGCTGGCTCAGTGTCTCTATCTTGTTTCTGTTTGTCATTATTTCAGTTTTGTACACTTGGAAAACTATATGTCTAGGTTGAGAGTTTGTATTTGTTAGCAAAAGAAGAAGGCTAGGAGTAACTATCGAGTGATGCTTGCTCTTGTTATGTTCCTCATAGGCTTAAAACCTTTTCTCCCTTTGCATGTATCTTTAAATTCTAGGATCGACTTCTTTATTTTCTGGAACAAATTACACTTCTAGGACTTATTTCTTTACTCTTGGAGAATTTTACATTATATCAGCTTAAGGTCTTTAAAATATTATCACTTATGGATACCATCTTTCCATTTCAGGCTTTGAAGGACTTATACACCCATCTGACTCCTATACAACGTGTCAATATTGCAAGACATCCTAATAGGCCTACTTTCCTTGATCACATTTTCAGCATTACTGAGAAGGTTTTAGTACTTACAATCTCTTAGCTTTGGAATCTTCAATAACTGTATATTTATCATTTAAATGACATACATTTAAGGGAGTTGTGAGGTAGAAATTGTTGAATACTTGGAACTTGTCCAAGTGACTGCTTTTCTATTCTACTCTGTCCAGTTTGTAGAGCTTCATGGAGACCGAGCTGGATATGATGATCCAGCTATTGTCACTGGTATAGGAACAATAGATGGTAGAAGGTACATGTTCATGGGTCACCAGAAGGGTAGAAACACAAAGGAGAATATTATGCGCAATTTTGGGATGCCTACTCCTCATGGGTATGTACAATTACTTGTACACGTTCCAGTTTTGTTTCTAAAGGAGAAAAAAATTCTGTTTAGGTTAATATGCTTTCCTCCTGGACGGTAGAAAACTGACAATCTGATGTAACTGATTAAACTTTACCTGCACACAGATACCGCAAAGCTTTGCGCATGATGTATTATGCTGATCATCATGGCTTCCCTATAGTTACATTTATTGATACGCCTGGGGCTTTTGCAGACCTTAAATCTGAGGAACTGGGCCAAGTGAGTAGAAATTTCACTTTGTGCATTTTGTTAATTTCATTACATGGGGGTTTATCTATGTCATTTTCTACTTTGTGCAGGGTGAAGCAATTGCTCATAATTTGAGGACCATGTTTGGTCTAAAGGTACCAATTATATCTATTGTCATCGGAGAAGGTGGCTCTGGTGGTGCTTTGGCTATTGGCTGTGCTAATAAATTGTTGATGCTTGAAAATGCAGTTTTCTATGTTGCCAGGTAATTCTAGGTATCTTGGTTAATGTTTTTGTTCAAGTATTAATGTTACTGAAAGTTTACTATTCAGAATTTTCCAGTCTTATCTTTGCGGAATTATCTGCTTTGAGAATCATTAAGATCATTAATATTACCCAAGAAAAACAAAGGCCCTGTGTCTTGTTTTTATAATGGTCTTTCCAGCTCTGAATATTGATTAATGAAATCTTAGAACTTGTCAAGAGGCATGCATTTTGTATATATAATCTCACTTTCAACTAGCTGGAAGTTGATTATTCATATAACTGCACGATTTCTACTGAATTTTGCTCCTAAATGTATCCCGAAGTTGCTGGAGCATTTGGTCATGTACCCATTTATTGGCAAGATGACCACTATCAACTTTGGCATAATACTCTAATTGTCCTGTCGTCCAAATGATATCATAATTGCCAAGATACGGAGGATGTGTGTAGAACTATCTTTGTCTTTGACACTTTACCTTTACAAATCAGACTATTGCCTGATTCACTTTCAACTTTTCTTCTTAACAAAGTTATAGTTTGCCCTTCTCCTTCATGATGCATATATTATCTATTATTTATGGATGATATCTATGTTTACTGATCTATTTTCATCTTTTGACTACTTCTATGATATAGTCCAGAAGCATGTGCTGCAATCCTATGGAAAAGTGCTAAAGCTGCTCCAAAGGTTTCTTTAATCTCTCCTGTTTTGATTTGTCAGTTCATAGCCTATCAACATTGTAGAGAATTTTTTTTTTTTTTTAAATACATACAGGCAGCTGAGAAGCTGAAGATAACAGCTGCTGAGTTGTGCAAGTTGCAAATTGCAGATGGTGTTATCCCTGTAATTATCTCCTCCATTTTGATAGCTTCTTTTCTCCTTTGTGCACTTTTATATTATTGTTTCAATGTTGATTTGATATATTGCAACTCAGTGATAGGTGATAGGTTGCATAACTTTTAAACAGTAATAGAGTTTCCTGTGTACCTATGAATGTACTTACACCAGGAAAATAGGGGAAACCATAGTTCAAATTTCTGTCACTGGGACTGCTTTTCTTCTTTTCCAACATAGTTAGTTTTCCCTTGACAAGCAACCGCTGTTTTGATCTATGTTTACAGTTTCATGTTAGTGTGAGCTCTGAAAAAGTTTTCTATTTCTCTTTCTCAAATTTGACAGGAACCACTTGGTGGCGCACATGCAGATCCGTCATGGACCTCCCAACAGATCAAGAATGCTATCAATGAATCCATGGATGTGTGTGTCTTTCTTATTGATTCTGTGTTAAAAGTCTAACAGGTTTCAATGTATTAATAATTTGGATTGGGTACTTACAGGAGCTTGTGAAGATGGACACCGAAGAATTATTAAAGCACCGCATGCTCAAGTTCCGTAAAATTGGTGGTTTCCAAGAAGGAATTCCAATTGATCCTAAGAGAAAGATTAATATGAAAAAGAAAGAAGATCCTGGTGCAAGAAAAATTCCAGTTGCAGAGCTGGAGGAACAGGTTGAAAAACTGAAACTGCAAATATCCAAAGCTAAGGAGTCATCTGTCAAGCCTACAGAGTTGGCTTTAGATGAGATGATTGCAAAACTGAAAAGAGAGGTTGATATCGAATTTGAGGAGGCTCTTAAAGCCATGGGCTGGAAGGATAGGGTTTCAACTCTGCAGCAAGAATTCTTGAAATCCGAATCAAAGGGCCAACTTATGCATCCCATTTTAATGGACAAGATTGAAAAGCTAAAAGATGAAATAATTCAAGGTTTATCAGCAGCTCCTAACTATGCAAGCCTGAAGCATAAGCTTGATATGTTGAAGGATTTCTCTAAAGCCAAGAGCATCTCAGAGCAGAGCTGTAAAGGTGAAGCATTGAAGCACGAAATTAATAAGAAAATGAAAGAAGTCATAGACCGACCTGATATGAAGGAGAAGATGGAAGCACTAAAGGCTGAAGTTGAAAAGTTAAGGGCTTCCGACGATGGAGATTTAGATCAAGAGGCAAAGGAGATCATTCTCAAGTTAAAGAAAGAGATAGATTTGGAACTCGCAAATTATCTTAAGGCCATGGATTTGGATGTTGAGGTTGTGAGACCTACAAAAGATTTCGACAAGCCTGTTTCTCGTCCTGAGTTAAAGGATAAGCTGGAAATGTTGAAGGGAGAAACTTTCGAGAAAATTGAAGATGCAATCAACTCATCAGATTTGAAAAACATGATCCAGCTACTAAAATTAGAGGCAGCAAAAGCAGGGAAGATGCCTGATGCAGCAACAAAAAATAAAATCGAGGCTTTGGAACAACAAATAAAGCAGGGGCTTTTAGCTGCTATGAACTTCTCAGAGTTGAAGGCAAAGCACGAGCAGTTGGAGTCAGAGATTGCAGAAGCCATAGAAGATCTGGATAAAGGTTTGGAAAATGGTAACTTTAGCCAGCATGATGAATCCAGAGTAGAAATTAATGTGGGTGCAAACAGTGGCTTTGCTTAGAGTAAGCTCCTTTTTCTGTTCTACATTGCTCGTTTTGCACACGTAAATTATACATAGAACTGAGTCTAGCTAGTTTTGCACGTAAATTATACATAAAAGTCTTGCTCGTTTTGAACGTAAATTCATCGTTTTGTTACTCTTCCTACACTAACTCTCACTGCATATATTTTTGGAATTAGCAGGACCTCTTCTAAAATTTTACCAATAGTTGATGGAGATACAAACTGATGGTCGGCTTTCAGGTTTCTCGACAACATCACTGCTTTCTAAAGCCGCTCCAGGTGATGCATACTCCAGTCTTGGCTATCACTCTGCTTTCCAAATTGCATTTTCTCGCTGTCACCTTTCCCTAAACGATCAACGTTTTTAGCTTCTATTAGAACATAATAGTGGTGGAGCGTTTAACATATTTTGCCAGCTGGAACATATTAGTTTCTGGATGAAGGTAAAGCATATTCCTTCTATTTAAACTTGGTGTGAGGGTATGTTTCTCTTACCATTGATAGACAAACTATTTGTATAAATTATGGGGCTGAAGCTAAGAACTTGCTTCCAAGTTTCAGGAATAAAGCACTTGGTTTTTAGTTTTGTATGTAGTGTTCGGGTTGGTAGGTGTTTCCAGTTGATTTGTGACAATAATGTGGTTACAGTTGTTTGTTATATAGTTCCATAATTCTACATATTCATTATCAAGCCCCAAAAAGAAGCATCTTGGTAGCTCTTGTGCACGTGATTCGGGTTCCGCACTTGATTCTGAATTGATGGTTTGTCTTAGTAGTTTTGTGATTCATGTGATTTTGAGTCATTATAGATGATAACGGGTCAGGTTGGATATGGGTTACTGTTTTTTTCTTTAGTCTGAGTTTGGTCCTTGCTTGATTATATTTTCGTTCTGATTATATTAAGTTTGAACGGTCTGAAATGATATCATTTTGATTAATTATTTTCCTATATACATATGATTCAGGTTTACTCCCGTGTACTAGACCTCAATTGAAAGTTTGATCATACTTGGTCGGTTAATTTTAAAGAAATACCTAATTTATAAATTATTGTGTAAATTTAGTAATTTACCAAATGGGTAATTATGGTTTTATCCCTTCAGTAAATTCACAAATAACAATTATATGAAAATCTCAAGTCTGGTCGTATATTTGTCGAATGAGACTAAACAATATGTTTTTATTACTCTGTTTCTATTCTATTTTGTAAAAATTTATTCATTCAATAAATAAGAGTTACAAAAATTGAATGAACAGCAACGAAAATGAGGTAATAGTAACAAGGGGGACAAGGAGAGAAGGGTAATAGGAAAAAGGGGAAGAGGCTAATAAGAGCAGAGTATCTACCTCCTTGTCCAATTGCCTTATGTCAGAAAAGAGAGGAAGAAATACACTGAAAAGGTCCGTTTAAAGTAGACGAAGTTGCAACCCTACAGCGTAGGTGAGTTGATAAGGAACTCTCCTGATTTAAGTGAGGTCGCGGGTTCGAACCGTTTTTATGTATATAGCCGTTTAAAACTTGGGGCTAGAGTTTTACCTCTCACAAGGGATCTATCCGGTTCGAGCGGAGATTAATTTGAGTGTGGATGGCTTAAAGGTGTCTTCCCATAATTGGGACTTTCTTAAAACACCTCGTAGGCAACAAAAAAAAAAGTAGATGGAGTTGCCATCGTCATCCCTAATTATAATATTATATTTGTACATATGGATTAAATGTGTTGACTATTAACAACGAGGTCATGAGGGATGGAGGAGGGTAGCTTAGCCGAAAGATGGTTATTGGTTCAAAGACGTGCGGTGTCCTTGTTTTTTCATAATAAGAAGGGGTAGAGAAAATGCCTTGAGTCAATGTTCGAGTACCAGGTGCTACGGAGTTGAAGTAACTCATGTCATATTTTTAGGAAAAGTTCAAACGAGTTTCAACAAAAAGGTACATGTGCTTGAAACCAACACAGGTGAGTAGGTAAATAATACTTAGGAGTACAAAACAACTCTCTCTAAGGAACTCGGCAAAATAGCCCCGTAATTTATAAAAATTACTGATTAATAAAATTTTTGAAAAAAAAGGAGAGGGGAGGGTTTATTTTATGATAAAAATTCATTAATTTAAGGTATTTTACAACAAGAAAATAAGGGATACGTTGAATTTCAAATAGTCAATTTCACGAAGACTTACTTCACATTTGGAATTATTAAAAAAAAGACTATTTATCTCAAAGAGGTTTACGAAAAATACTAGAAAAACGCCAACAGCTCTTGTCTTATTTGGTAAATAAAAAGAAAATACGTTATAAAGAATTAATTACTGAGCTAGGTATTCGGGAGTCAAAAATTTGTTAATTTGAAGAGCTTTTTTTGGTTTTGAATTATTTGATTTATCATGGAATTGACTCGATTATCAGATTATAGATTATAAGTTCATAACCTTAGCTTATTCCCGTTCTTGACAGCCCATCTCTATTTCAGTAGAGTCTTTCAGTGGTATGTTTCGGTATTCTTTCTCATTATTTAAAAAGAGTGAGCCACCGATTCAGGTACAAGATATTATCATTACCGCTCGGACAATTAGACATCCAACTTGTAATCGCAACGATCCAATTATAAAAGCAGAGTTCTATCCCAAGCCGAGTAGAGCATGCATGAAGGAGTCAGATGCTCCTATTTTTTTCTTTGACACGGCTAGGCAATTCTGGACTTGAAGTAGAGAACTTAATTATAACATTATATTCGTACATACGGATTAAATGTGTTGACTACTTAACAACGAAGTTAACAACCGAAACTTCCTTATAGAAGTAACATAAACGACAAAGCAAGGAGTTTATATTATGCAATGTTTTACAATTTGATAGTAAATTAGATTCATAAGATTAGAAGTTTAAGATTTAAAACATTTGATCAGTTAAAAATTAAATAAGAATAAAATTTTAAATTTTGATTGAAGGAGTAAAAAATTTAAAATATAATTAAAAGAAAACCTAACTATTAAAGAATTTAAAATTTAATTAAAAATTATTAAATAAAAATTAATTATATTTTTTTAGTTTATGAAAACTAATTAGCTTACGAAAAGTGAATAATTAATTAATAAATTAATAAGGGGCTGTTTGTTTCTTTTTTTCCTTTTTTTGTTGTCGTTTTTGTAAAAATAAAAATAGGTAAGTAAAACGTGTTTGACTTATTCTGTTGTGATTTTTTGTTTCTGAAAATAAAAAAATCACAACGGTTTTACAGAAACCAAAAAGCATCGTTTCTCTGAATTTTGACAACATGTTTTCTTTGACAGAAAATCAACATATCCCTACTTTCTATCTCGAATAAATAATAATAATAATAATAATAATAATAATAACAATAACAATAATAAAAAAGTAAAAAATTTATAATAATAATAATAATAAGATAATTAATTTGGTATAATAAAATTAATAATATTAAAAATAGTAAGTAGA
>JAOSBL010000005.1:243791-262845 GCA_027568915.1 Erythroxylum roraimae
TAATATTATATATAATTAAATATAATTATTGCATAATTATGACGTCACACCGGTTAGACCGGTGGTTAAACCTGTCGAACCGATTAAACCGATCGAATCGGTTAAACCGGTAATCAGTAAGACCTCTAATTTAATTGTCGGTCCGAATTTCAAACACTGCCTTAAGTATACATCCAAAAGTAACGAACGAGGATTCATTCGTTTTTTTTTTTAAAAAAAGAAGGTTTAAATGTCATTTTCAAATGTTGCTTAATAGCTTTAATTTAGAATGAAAAAAACTATCTGTGGTCCCTATGACTTAGCCTGCTCTAATACGACAGCTCCCCTAGCCTATAGGAGCAAGACACTTTTAGGATCTTTCATTCGTTTGACCTCTTTTTGTCATTTTCTCTACTTTCCTCTACGATGCGCCGGCGGGCGTGATACGCACATCTAAAATGTAATATATATATTATACAATAATAATTCAGTAAATTATATATATCATCATATTCCAAGTTCAGCAGTAGAGCGAAGTTTAGGGAAGTCTGATAATATGCAGCCTTATTCTTATATAATAAAGAGATTATTTTTGATAAACCTACATACAGATGTGATAATAAAAGAGTAATACAAATTAAAAAGTAAATAAATAAAACTGTCACGCTAAATTATTATGTAAATAAAATTACAATAAATACATAAAAATATATAATATATAATATAACTCAATTTTTTAAAAATATTTTAAAACTAAAATATAACAAAATATATCATCTTTATCTTTAAAAAAGCACTAATAATACATATATAACTGCCTTAACGCAGTTATTTTATTTAAACTTAACTTGATTAAATTTGAATTAAAAAGAGAATTAACCAAAACAATATGATTTTTTTTCACATATTATATTATATAAATAATTCGTAATAATTATTTTATAATATTTTTTTGTTAAATCTTTTTTCTTTTTAGTAAGATTATTAGATGATTAGTGTAATAATGACTCTCAAATCTATAATATTATATCATATACATAATTGATAAAGCTAAATTATTAGACAATTAGTGTAATAATGACTCCTAAAGTAACCAAGCGAACGGCTTGATGTGATATTATGTCGCCTTTAGTTTAGCTTCAATGTTAAGTGATAGGTCACTAATAATACCTTTTAATTTAGTACTTTTCCATGGTGAGCTTTAGATGTTAACAAATTTTGTCCTGATTAAATCGTTATATTGATGAATAAAAAGTTCAGTCGATTCGGCTAATTTAATCATAAAAGTCTTAAATTAACTAATTTTTTAATTCAATTTTTATCTTTTCGGTTTGATTTATTGATGGTTAAAAATTCAATTGATTTAGTTGGTTCAACTGTAAAAATCTTGAATTGGCCAATTTTTCGATTCAATTTTTAACTTTCCGGTTTGATTTAATTTAATAACTCTTATTGTTAAAAATATATTAATTTATTAATTAATCGGACAATTTTTATTAGTTAATAAGTTTTATAAACTAAAATAAATATATTAATTTTTTTTAAGAATCTTTTTTTAATTAAACTTTTGTAAGGATAATCTCTTTCAGTTATATTTCAAATTCTTAAATTTTATTCAACATTTAGCTATTTTATAGCAGTCAAATATTAGTTGAACCTTTTAAACTTGAAATCTCTTGTCTTATCCATTTAACTTATGGGCTAGTTATGATTGAACCTTAAGACCATTTTACAACGTTTTTAGAATTTAAATTACAAATGTAATAATTGATTAAAATCACAAAATCATTATTATCGTCGTCAACACCCAGTTGAATATTGCATAAACATGAGGTCTAGGAAGGTATGATAGTATGCAACTTTACCCCTACACAATAAAAAAGACTATTCCAATAATCCTACGTGTAATGTGAAATGAAGATGTTACAACAAAAAGGTCAGATAGACATAAAGATGTAATAAAATAACTTAATACATTAAAAAAAACCTTAATATAAAGTAAGTTTAGTTATAAAAATTATAAATGTAAGTTGAGTTATACTTACATATTAAATTATGTTATTTATAATGTCAATAATGAGATATTTTTATAAGTTTATATATTTTTATAAGTTATGTGTATAATAAAAATTACAATGGATTTAATATTATATTTATAATTCATGTAATTTTTGAAATGATATAAAAATTTTATTTCAAGACTAAAATTTAAGATTAAAAACAATATTATAAAAAGGAATATGATATTTCAATTATTTAAAATAATTATGGCATTTATCTCAAATGAACAAATAAACTATTTAACTAAAAATATTGATATTAATAATTGTATTTTACAAAAAATAACAAAAGTAATAGCAACATTCCAATAGAAATCTAATTGAAATGTGAGATCCGGAAAGATTAAATAGTACGTAGCCTTATTTTTAATTAATAAAAAACTATTTTTAATTAATGTAAACACAAATAATAATATTAATAATAATAATAATAATAATAATAATATATCAAGAAATTGCTTAATTATGATGCAATAATAATAATAATAATAATAATAATAATAATAATAATAAATGAAATATCCATATTACTAATTTTTGATATTAAAAAGGAATATTAAAACTTGCATATTCCTATATTCTTAATTAAAAATTCCACTTATTTTTAGTAAATGATCAATTTTCTTCTAAATTATACCATATTGATATTAATTATTTATTTTTTCATTTTAATAAAAAATAAAAATTTCACATAGTTCAAAAATAGCCCTCTACCAATATTAAAATTATCCATTTCTCCATTTTTAGTAAAAAACAAAATTTCATTTTCCAATTAATAATTCCCAAATTATTTATGAAAATTAAATATTCACAATTTTCTAACCCCAAAAAATCGTGAAATTGCTTCTCTTCCCTTCCCTCTCTTTCTCTCTCTGAGTAGCGACCTGAGTTGATTAAATATAAAGCCTTTTACTCTCTCTCTCTAAAGGCCAACAAACCTCAAGCCAAACCGGCACTCTCTCTCTCTAGGGTTTCGAAGAGAAGAAGCTCAAGTTTTGTCAAAGGCACTATAATTGTAGGGTTTTTGAAGCTTGTTAGCAGAAATTTCCGTGATCGTGCGACTCCTAATTTCTCTGCAACGCTAGGACTCAGCTCCTCTCCGCTGCTTCTCGTGGTTTCGCCGAGAATTTGTCGTCAATTTATTGGTGCGAATGAGGTTTGGCGATTCTTTTAGTGGATTATTAATTTTATACTACAAAATTCTGCTTCTCGGAGGATAAAAATTTTGTGGGGTTTTTGTATTTCGGGTACTAGGTCAGTGATACGAGTGTAATGTAGGTGAAGACCGTATTGACTTTGATGTCTCACTCCTTGAGCTTTGGAAATGAAAGGTTATTGGGCGAAGGACGCACAATTAGGATATAATGTAGTTTGGTGTTTGATGGTTGGTGAAAAATAGGGTAGAAGCTCACGAATTTTTTTTTTCTAGAATGAAATTGACTTTTATGATTTTTAATGTACTGCTGCCTTTCAAAATTTCGTGGGAAACCAAATTTGCAGTGTTTTTGTTAAGTTCCGAAGGGAAATTTTGTTTCTTGCGCTTTATGTTTTACAGAGGGTAGTGTTGTAGTTGCGATGTGCTTATATTAGTAAGGTTTAGTAGGGGCTCAGATTAGGTTAATTCTTCTCTTTTTGTGTTTTTATCCGTACAGGTAATAAGTCCACAGTCTTCGATGTGCTAAATCGCTCTGCAACAGGGAACCTTTCTGGCATTTCAAGGTTTCATGTTGGTAAATGTGGTTTGGTGGATGCTGAATGATAGTTCCCATGGACTTGAATGCTTCACCATTACCTGAAGAGGATGAAGAGAAATTTGAAGGACATGTGGAAGAATACAATGTGACAGAAGAACGTTTTGAAACTGCTGTTGAAACTGCACATCGGGTAACTATGGATGTGTGATTTGCTTCTCTCTGATTTGAGTAATGATGTGTTACCTTTTCTAAATGATTTCAACGAATGAGAGGCTAGGCAAATTTTTGGTTGAAAATTTGTCTCAGGTGGATGAGAGGCTTGTTTTGAGATTTCATTTAAAATATTGAGATTTGTGTCCTTTTCTGTTATTGGTAGAGGTGGCAAGCTTTCTCTTTAGTTATGATTTGCTTACAAACTTTGGAGGTTGGCCGAAATTGGTATTATGAGCTTCAGTAAAGCATATAAGGATTCCTTTCTAACTGAAACAACCTAGTTCTTGACGCGCATAATTTTGATGTTTGTCATAGTTTAGATGACGCTGCAAGATAATAACTATTACTACATTAGGTACTTACTCGGTTACTATAAGAGACCCATGATTTGTGAAAATTGGGGTCCTTTTCTATTCATGGTTATTGATTCTTATTGATGAAAATGTCTCTGGAGAGCAATGGTATCATTGCTTCTTGTTTTTAATGGCAATATTTGTCATTTTCAGTTTTCCAAACAGTTCGGAGCAGAGGCCTCTGTCATTTTCGTTCATTTTTGTTATTGTTTCTTGTTTGTAATGGCAATCCCTTGTCATTTCCAATTTGTCTTTTCTGGTGATCTTTTCAATTGCACATTTACCGATATGTGGCTAATGAATTTACATACTGGTTTAGGAGCGTGAAGAAAGACGTAAACGTTTGAGGAACGAACGTTCTGAAGAGAGACATGTACACAGTTCTTGGCAACCATTGAATGATCAATATGCACCAAATAAGCATCACAGATCTCATGATAGATATAAGTTACCTCCTGGTTGGTTTCTTAGCTTATTGTTCTGAGGCAAGAGTGACTTTTGTCTGTGCTTAGGGAAAATGTTTGTTATCTAATGAAGTTACTCTTACCAACTGTAGGTTGGCTGGAATGCCCTTCCTTTGGTCATGATATTGGGTTTATCATTCCTTCTAAAGTTCCACTTGGAGAATTGTACAATGATCTCATCCTCCCTGGTAAAAGATACTCCTTCAAACAAGTCCTCCATCATCTGAAAGTTTTGGGAAGAAAAGTAAGTCCTGAACTTGAAAAATGTTTTCTTTGAGTCATACTTTCCTTATTAGAATGCCAATTCAATAAACACTTTGCAGCTTGGATTGGTGATTGATTTGACAAATACTACTCGCTACTATCAAACAACAGATTTGAAGAAGGAGGGCATTAAGCATATTAAAGTATGTTGTCAAAAAATAAAGTGATTACTTTTCTTTTAGCCATACTTTAACATTGTGGTCCTTCTAACTTCATAATATTTTATTTTAGATTCAGTGCAAGGGGCGTGATGCTGTGCCAGATAATGCATCTGTAAATAACTTTGTTTATGAGGTATGCTTATTTTGTGAGACATTTGCTTTTCAGTGTTGATGCTAAGTTGCACATTTTGTTTTCATTTTTAAATGTTATTGGCCATAGTTCATGGTCTGATATAAAGTTTGAGTTCTACATTATTTGCTACTCAGCGGTTTTGAATACTGCTGGGAATTGTTAAATTCCCTTCATTGCTTTTTCACATTTAGGAACTGTTACTGATTATGAGGCACTTTAAACATGACATTCTAAGCAAGATAAATGCTACATATGGTGGTTAATCTTTTTTCCTAGGTCACTCAATTCCTTTCTCGTCAGAAACATTCGAAGAAATATATTCTTGTCCATTGTACTCATGGGCACAATCGCACAGGATACATGATTGTTCATTATCTAATGCGTTCTCTGCCAATGACTGTAACACAGGTCAGTTTTCATACTTTCTTCCCGATATTTTATTTTTTGTGGTTTATTTCGTCACATGTTTTTGAATATCTAATTCTTAATGCATAAGCAGGCAATAAAAGCATTTGCAGAAGCACGGCCTCCAGGAATATACAAACCAGACTATATTGATGCCTTGTATACGTTTTATCATGAGAGAAAACCTGAAACGGTTGTTTGCCCGCCAACTCCCGAGTGGAAGAGGTCCTCTGATCTTGATCTCAATGGTGAAGCTTTACCAGATGATGATGATGATGGAGCTCCAGTTGCTCCATTGCATGTATGTGTTTATGAAGTAATCAATCCATAAGTCTGCTATTCTTTCATGGCATAAATGGTTAATGTGGATATGTTGTGATTATTTTTCTGTACATCTTCATAGGTTTAAAGTATTACTTCTGGTGTGGCATACATTTCTTAGGAAGAATAATAATCTGCTTTTGGGTTTATACATGGTTTAAATTCAGGAGAATCATGAGATGGTTGTCATGATGACAAATGATGATGTTCTGGGAGATGAAATTCCAAGCGACCAGCAGGATATATTGCGGCAGTTCTGCTACCAAATGCTGAAGTTAAATATTCCAGTAAGTAGCCTGCCACTTAGTATTTGGTGTGGACTGACCCTTAGGTGGATTAATTATCTATGATGGGAGTACTAATCATGTCTAGTTTTACCACCTGTTACATTTATAGTAATTGCATATGCACCCTTTGATTGCATCAGTGTATACATTTTCATACTTGTGAATTGTTATGGAAAACACCTCACCAGAACTCATTTGTGTTTTTATCTTGTTTTCTTCTTTGCTATTTTACGCAAGGTTCACTCTGTTTGGGTAACTGCTGTTTTTGATGTTCTTATTTAGGTGCGAGGAAATGTACACTTCCCTGGGTCGCACCCTGTTTCTCTCAGCAGGTGCAATCTGCTTTTCATTTTAATAATGCCTCTGTGGACTTGGAAGTACAACTAGTGCTTTACACACTTTTGGATTGTAGGTTAAGGTTTATTCTACTTGATTGATTATTCTGGTAGTTTCCATTTCGTGGTTGATAGGAATAATTGTTTTCATTTCTTTTTGGTCAGACTTCCTAAAAATATTGGTATTCTCCTGTGTTTGGTCTTGCAGGGATAATTTGCAACTGCTAAGGCAGCGTTATTATTATGCAACATGGAAGGCTGACGGAACACGATACATGATGCTAATTACAATGGATGGCTGTTATTTGATTGATCGAAGTTTTAATTTTCGAAGGGTCCAAATGAGGTTTCCTTGTAGGAGTATAAATGAAGTATGTATCTTTGTAATTCTGACACAAATGTTTTTGACAATGTAACCGCCCTAGGTTATTTTCCACATATCATTTCCAACATGTCTCCTTTCTCTTATTTGGCAAGGGTTTAGCTGATAAGACACATCACTACACACTGCTTGATGGGGAGATGATTATTGACACTATGCCAGATTCACAAAAGCAGGAAAGGAGATATCTCATTTATGATTTGATGGCAATAAACCACGTTTCTGTCATCGAGGTTTGATTCATTATCAAATTCGTGACCATCATTTTAATACTTCCTAATGTTATTTTCATATGGTAGTATGTATTGAATGAATGCACAGTGGAATGATTTGAAATACACTTTTTATTGTGATTATGTAGTATAAGTTTGGCCCAATAGCTTAGTGGAAGATATGGAAATGGAGATTTACTTGAGAATTTCTGAACCCAAGATGTTTCAAATTTGTATATGGGAAGTGTTGAAGTCTTGTCGTGTGTAATTAACTTCGAACACGTTTCACAATAATCACCAATTGAGTGAGGCCTGTGAATTTTATTTATGATCCTTACAAACACATTTAAATCAAAGGAGATGCAATGTGACCCTATGGAAGAAGTTTCTCTTGCAAGCTGGCTAATGGAATAATTTAAGTTGAAGGATAACTAGTTAATGGGTAGTGTGAAACTATTGTTTCTAGACAGGTGGGATTAATAAGAGAAGTGGTGCAACTGCATAATTTTTTTTTGGGGTGTTTTTAGGAGACCATATATAGCCAAACCAAATGCTAACTTGGCTTGTCAGAAATTAGTCATGTTATCAGATGCTATTTTCGCTGCTGTATTATCTGAAAAGTCATCAGGTTAACAATAAGTGCTTGACTATTTAAAATTTTGTGCAGCGACCATTTCATGAACGATGGAAGATGCTTGAAAAAGAAGTGATTGAACCTCGTAACAATGAGCGCCAGTATACCTTCCAGAGCAGGAGTCCTTACAGATATGATATGGAGCCATTCAGGGTAGGTGTTCCTCTATCCTCAGCTTTTCTCTGACATTATCGTTTTAGTTAATGATTTCATTGAGTTGCTTGGCAGGTAAGGAGAAAAGACTTCTGGCTTCTATCAACTGTTACAAAACTGTTGAAGGAATTTATTCCTAGGCTTTCACACGATGCAGATGGTCTTATTTTCCAGGTGATTAGCATTGCTATTTTTGACAGAATGTTATTCTTCTTTCCCCCTTCACCTATCCTCCCCACTAATCTCTGTTTGTTCTTTGTGCCTCCATATCCGGACATCTCTGTTTGTTCTTTCCATATTGATTCCAACATGTTTGACCTTATCCTATAATTTCATTGTGTGGCCATATTAAAGGTAATTTGATTTCAGGGTTGGGATGATCCATATGTCCCTCGTACCCATGAAGGCCTGTTGAAGTGGAAATACCCTGAGTTGAACTCAGTTGACTTTCTATTTGAGGTATTTTTGTCAACTCTGCAACTTCATATTATGGATGGCCTATTCTGATTACAAATATAAATGTCTTGATAGGTGGATGCTGATGGTAATCAGTTACTCTATTTGTATGAACGAGGGAAAAAGAGGCTCATGGATGGGAACAGAGTTTCATTCAGAGGTCATGGCAAATTTGTTTATATCCTTGCATTTTAACATCTGCCGTATGAAACATTTACATCTACTTAATACGTCTCTTTGATAACTGATTGAATAATTGACAACCATGTCAAATGTTTTCCTCAGGCTGGGTATTGGTAAGAAGATGCCTATGTAGTAATCACTATTGAAAATTTCAATTGAACCATCATGGCTTTAAGGCTTGGAGCACAATTTGATTCCATTACTGAGACATCAGTTTCTGCAGATGGCGATCCCTCTTTCTACTCGGGGAAAATCATTGAGTGTTCTTGGGATTTAGAGGAACAGATATGGATATTTATGCGAGTTCGGACTGATAAATCTTCACCAAATGAGTTCAACACCTACAAGAAGGTGGTTTTCATCGCCATCTTTCAAACTTCCGCGTTGTCCTCAATCCCTCTGGTTTTAACAAAGTTTCTCACTGAATCAAAAAACAGGTGATGCGAAGCATTCGGGACAACATTACAGAAGACGTTTTGTTGAACGAGATTCATGAGATAATTCGCCTGCCTATGTATTTCGATAGGATAAACAATGATAGCAAACCTCATCGCCAGCATGCTAATGCACCACGACGAAGGTGATTTGAAACTGCCAAGGTGATTATCTTTTACTAAATTAACTAATTACCAGATCTGCATAGTGCATGATGGATGTTTGATGCTCCAGTGCTCTTGCTCTTACATTTGTAAATTTGGGATGTACTCGAGCATATCGACTTGAGGGTTCTCACCGGTGATTGTAATTAGCTACAGCTTAGAACCTCCGGTGGTAGTGTGCTATACTGGTTGGTTACATATATATCCAGTTGGTACACTTAAAATAGTTCCTCTTTCAAATCCATCTTTGTGATAGTTGTCCAGATGAGAGCTAGGAATAGGATCAGCAATGTATATTGTCTGCTCTAAATTAAATGTAGAAATTCTTTATAGTTACAACCGAAATCCTCGAAACAAGTAACTTTTTTTTTTTTGGTTATGTGAATATTCTATGAAAGTATTGTCACCTTCTGTAACATTTTGTTCTAGGACACCATTGTTGAATCTCAGAATCAGAAAACTGGTACTTGGTAGTTGATGTTATTCATGATCTAATGCAATATGAACTTGATCTTCACTTCTTCTTTAGAAGGTATGGCTGATGATATGTATTAAAGCCTAATGAGCTTATAGCTATGGATGGGCAAAAGTGTTTGAGCTCGAACCGTTCGATTCGCAATCAACGAACTAAATTTGAGTTTTAAGAATCTGATTCGAAACTTATTCACATAATGGCCGCCTTTTTTTCCCTCTTATGATTGTGATTTAAATGAATTTTTTAAATTTCCGACAGTTATGAATATGATCCATAGGAAAAAAATGTAATTGGCTCATTCAAGTTGGGTTTAGGTTAAACTTGATCTATTACCATTTCTAAATACACTGCAATCTATTTTTATATTGTTATTCAAATTGGGAAATTAATAAATTCAATTTTTAGTACTATATTACAAAAAAATATAAAAACAAAATTATTATGAGTTGGGTCGAATGAATCAACCTTTAATAAATTGTCCAAAAACAATATTTTGTTTTATTTTTTAAAATAATGCTATTTTAATTTTAAATTTTTTAAATTTATAAATTAAAATAATATTATTTTAGAAAATTAAATTAAAATAATGTTACGAGTACAGAGCGGTTGTTCCTGTTTTCATGTGTCACCCTGTGTTCTTCTCTAACTATCCATCATATGATTTGTGAAAATTGGGATCAATTCACCTGTTCTTATTTTTGCATGCCACCTTGTACCTCGTGGATAGATATAGAGAAGTACTATAGAGAAGTACAGTGTAGCACGCGAAAACGGAAACGAGTGAATTGGCCCTAGTTTTTACTAATCCGAACTAGTTAAGTCTGTTAATTTTATATCAGATTGGGCTTGATGTACTAAGCCTATTTATCAAAGGACTTCTGGGTATGCCGCGTAAAATCGAGGACCAGTTTGCAATTTCTCAAAAGTTACTAAAGAGTCCACGAAGTTCTCACCTTCTTCCTCTTCCTTCTTCATCTCGAAAGATTCAATCCTAAATCTGTTCTATTGAATGAAGTTTCAGTAAAACTAAACTCTGATCACATGGCAGCCGTTAGGGTTTTGTTCATTTACTTCCTTCTATTCATTTCTACTGTTTCCGTTCTCGGGGAGGACTCCAAGAAGAATAAGTTCCGCGAGCGTGAGGCCACAGACGACGCTGTTGCCTACCCCGAGATGTAAGTTTCACTGGGATCTCGAATTCAAAGATGGAATCTTTCTTTAATTTCTGAATATGACGAGTGTACTTTGTTGTGTATGCGTATAATAGAGACGAGGATGCGTTATTGAATACAAAGTGCCCTCGGAGTTTAGAGCTGAGATGGCAAGCGGAAGTTAGCTCTAGTATTTATGCTACTCCTCTCATAGCTGATATAAACAGGTGTGCTTGTTTGTTCACTCATTCTTGGGTTTTGTTGAAATGTTTTGGTTTGACGATGTATGGAGTCTTTTGTTTTGTTTCAGTGATGGAAAGCTTGATGTTGTAGTTCCTTCTTTTGTTCATTACCTTGAAGTACTAGAGGGTTCCGACGGAGATAAAATGCCCGGTATGAGGCTTGTATATTTTTGAATTATGGTTATCTGGCAAGTTTGATATGTAATTTGCTTGAGCTAGATGATTTGAGTGAGAAATTCTTGGATGGCTTGGTGTGGTGGGATGTTTATGTGCCTGTTAGTGGTGTATGTGTTAGGTTGGCCGGCGTTTCACAAGTCAACAGTGCATGCAAGCCCTCTGTTGTATGATATCGACAAGGATGGTGTAAGGGAGATTGTGTTGGCTACCTACAATGGCCAGGTGCTGTTTTTCAGGTATTTGAATTGAGAATTTTGGTGTGGATATAAGGTTATGATATGGTTTCGAGAAGTTGTCAGTTGTTGCTTATTGCTTATTAGCTGTCCCGATTTTAGGGTTTCAGGTTATATGATGACAGAAAAACTGGAGGTACCTCGTAGGAAAGTAAAAAAAGATTGGTATGTGGGTTTGAATCCTGATCCTGTGGATCGTTCTCATCCAGATGTTCATGATGACCAAATTATACAGGATGCTGTCAAGAAGAAATCAGCATCACGTAAGTTTCTTGGTTACTGTTAGTACTTGCTTCATTTATTTCTTCATCTATCTCCCAAGAAAGAGGGTGAGTTTTAGAGCAACTGGTGAAGTTACTCCTTTGTGACCAAGAGATCACAGGTTCGAGTCACGAAAACAACCTCTTTGTAAAATGCAAAAGGAAGACTGCGTACAATTAATGTCCTTCCCCGAATTCTCGCAAAGCGGGGAGCCTGGTGCACCAGGGTTATTGTTGTTGTTGTTTATATCCCAGGAAAAGTTTTCTTCGATTTAATTTTGATTGGTATGGAAGAGTTTTCTCAGTGATATGTTAAGTGGGAAGTCAGTTTATGCTTTGGATTGATTTCTCTTATTTACTATTACTGTATACTCAACACAAATCCTGAAAAAAAAAAAAACTGATAAGAGGTGGTACTCACCATTAGTTGTTGGGATAAGGTGGTAGTCACCATTAATTAATGGCAGTTGCTTGTGAGAAACTCCCTAAATATAAGTGTCCAACATGTTTTTGGGCGTAATGTGTCTATAATGTTGACTTGCTGATTATTTCTCTTTGGCATACGTAAAGTTGTCACTGTTCTGACCTCCTCTCCTGTAAGAACGAGTTCCTTAATCTGTCTATAATACTGACTTGCTGATATCTTTCTTTGACATATGTAAAGAAGTTGCAATTCTGACTTCTTGAGCTGTAATAATCAGAGACAACAGGAGGTGCACATGGAAGCACACCTCAAATGAATGCTTCAAGTGAAATTACACATGGAAGCGAACCTGAAACAAATACTTCTGAGGGAACACATGGAACTCCTATAACAGCAACTGACCATCTGGTGAAAGAACTCCATCAAGAGGATCAAAAAAAAAATGATGATAGTCAAATAAAGGCAAACATAAAACTGCCTCTAAATGCCAACAATTCTTCTAATAATGGTTCAGTTGATAATGGGGCAAGCACAGGGAGACGTCTTCTGGAAGATAGCATTTCAAAGAATTCTCAAGCAGGCAGTTCAGAGTCCAAGGAGAACGACAATCCGGAAGTTCATGTAGCAAATGTGGAAAATGCGGGTGGGTTAGAAGCAGATGCTGACTCATCTTTTGAGTTGCTCCGTGATAATGATGAGCTGGCTGATGAGTATAGTTATGACTATGATGATTATGTGGATGAATCCATGTGGGGAGATGAGGAGTGGACTGAAGCACAGCATGAGAAGTTGGAGGATTATGTGAATATTGATTCACATATCTTATGCACTCCTGTAAGTGTAATACTTAATGCTAGTGATGAATGCTTCTTCAGATATGGCAGATGAGATAAGATATTTGTATTTGAATTAATGTTTTCTCTGCTATCTCAGGTTATAGCAGACATTGACAATGATGGGGTGTCAGAAATGATTGTTGCAGTTTCATACTTTTTTGATCATGAGTAAGTTATCTTCAATTGTCATAACTCATGTATTTGCATCTTACTTAACTCTTCAAATATAGATCAATTATTATTTGACTTCTAAATTAACTTAGCAACCCTCTTTTCTGTTGTATTTGATGCTAACGTGTTAACTTTGGCAAGGAAAGTTGTCAAATTTAAGTGCATTGCTAATAGTTCTATGGGTTTAACAGGTATTATGACAACTCTGAGCATTTGAAGGAACTGGGTGGTATAGAGATTGGGAAATATGTTGCTAGTTCTATTGTCGTATTCAACCTTGATACGAAGCAAGTTAAGTGGACTAAAGAGCTGGATCTTAGCACTGATACTCAAAACTACCGTGCATATATATATTCTTCTCCTACAGTGATTGACTTGGATGGTGATGGAAATTCGGATATTCTTGTGGGGACATCATTTGGCCTGTTCTATGTTCTTGATCATCGTGGTAAATTCCTTATTGATTGTTTGATCTTGAAGTTTAGGTTACTTTCAGACTGGCGTGTCATACTTTGATTTCCCTCACCTTACTGCCACTTTAACATGCTAAGTGCTAGGAGTCATTTTCTACTCTTTGCTGCTATTTGACTCTGTTTATAACTTTTTTTTTTCTGGGTTGGGGTTTGCATCCATTTCTTATGCATTCTTTCCTTCCCACCTCTCCCAAATTTACAGTTTCCCTGCTTAGTTCTGCTTCAGGATAAATGAAGGCAGTTGGGAAATGAAGATTGTGAACTACATTCTTGTCCATAAATAATTGCTCCTCTACTTATTGAAGTTGTTAGTGGTGTTTTAAGAGTTTCTCCAACTTCAGTCCTCTGTGGCTACTTGATTTGACTTCTTCAGAGGATAGTTGGAAGCTAAAGGTTACTATTTCTTTCAGGAAATTTGAGAGAGAAGTTTCCTCTTGAGATGGCTGAAATTCAAGGTGCAGTAGTTGCAGCTGATATCAATGATGATGGAAAAATTGAACTAGTAACTACGGATACACATGGAAATGTAGCTGCATGGACCCCCCAGGGAAAACTGATCTGGGAGCTCCATCTTAAGAGTCTTGTTTCCCAGGTTAGTTGCAATATTGATTTATTATGGTTAAAATACTTCTGTACAATGAATGCACAAGGTGCTTGATTTAATTCCAGTGTAGCATTTAGTGGCGTTGTTCCAGTTATATATAAGGACCTTAACCTGGTGAGTTCAAATGTCTATCAAGTAATATACCTTGATATACAGAAACAAAGACACTACCTTTTATTGTGTATGAGAAATTAAAGTTTTCATTGCTCTTAGGTGACCCAACATGGAAAAGATCTACCTAAAATCTGTAATTTTTGTTTCTCAGGGTCCAACGGTAGGTGATGTTGACGGTGATGGCCATACTGATGTGGTAGTTCCAACTCTATCAGGGAACATATATGTTCTTAGTGGCAAGGATGGTTCTGTAGTTCTTCCTTACCCATATAGAACCCACGGGAGAGTGATGAATCAGGTTCTTCTAGTTGATTTGACTAAGCGTGGGGAGAAAAGTAGGGGGCTTACTCTTGTGACCACATCGTTCGATGGTTACCTGTACCTCATAGATGGACCTACATCCTGTGCTGATGTTGTTGACGTTGGTGAAACTTCGTAAGATATTGTCCAAATTTATGTGTCTGCCTCTTGTTGCTTCCTTCATTTTATAAGCTGTGGATGTCTCTACTGCAGATACAGCATGGTCTTAGCGGACAATGTCGATGGTGGAGATGATCTTGACCTTATTGTTACAACCATGAATGGAAATGTCTTCTGCTTTTCAACTCCTGCTCCTCATCATCCCCTCAAGGCAAGTGTCTCTGAACTTTTCATTAGGTGATTCTCTTTAATAATCTCCTTGCATTTCAACAATTTATGTAGAAAAAAAATTTCAGGCTTGGAAGTCAGCCAATCAAGGTAGAAATAATCTAGCAAATCGTTACAATCGTGAAGGGATCTATGTTACACATCCATCAAGAGCCTTCCGGGATGAGGAGGGAAAGAACTTTTGGGTGGAGATAGAGATTGTTGATAACTACAGATACCCTTCTGGGTCTCAAGCACCTTATAAAGTCACTGTAAGTTTCTCCTGCCTGTGAGTTTGACAGATCCAATGAAAGATTACTCATCCAATTCAAATATTGCAGACAACCTTGTTAGTCCCAGGTAACTACCAAGGTGAGAGAAGGATAAAGCAAAGCCAAGTCTTCAATCGACCTGGAAAATATAGGATCAAACTTCCAACAGTTGGAGTAAGGACTACAGGGACCGTCTCGGTGGAGATGGTTGACAGGAACGGACTATACTTCTCAGATGACTTCTCTCTTACATTTCACATGTACTACTATAAACTGCTGAAATGGCTACTTGTCCTCCCGATGCTGGCGATGTTCGGTGTGCTTGTTATTCTTCGTCCACAAGAAGCAATGCCCTTACCATCATTTTCTCGCAACACCGACTAGTTTATGATCATCATCTGGGCTGTAACGATATGCAATTCGCTGTCCGTTTTGCTACAGTTGATACAAGAGGTTCCTTAGGCCTTTCAGCTGAACACAGGCCAGAAACTTTGAAGTGGCATATAGAAGATTATAGATTTCCAGGAAAAGTTGTCTGGTGGATGCACAATGAATAGGCTCTATGGGTTTTTGAAGATCACCAATTGTTTGTTCACTTTCTCTGACAATTTTACTTGTAACATACTCCTTGAATTTATGTCTTGACACAAAAAGTAAGAAGCTGGGGCAAAGAGAAAGGGAAGAATCCAACTTTTTCCCAAATATTTTTACTTAATAAGAAACTAATATTTTCTCATATGTCATGATCTTATCATAATCTAAGAGACCTATTTTCTGTTTTAAGAAAAATAATTATTAAAATAGAAAGGAAGCACATAAATAATATAATAAAAAACAATTAGCTCTATCTTATTAATCCTCACGGTAAGAGACCTGAGTTCCATCTACCTTGGACATGAGTTCCACCAATCTTGGAAGCCAATGATATTAAGGGAAAAGATTTTACGGAAAATTTTAAAAGCTGATAGAATTAAAGACCTTCTTATGATTTATTTAAAATACTTAATTTATGAATTATTACATAATTTAGTGACGAATTACTTAATTTGCATAAAAAAAATAACAACAAAACATGATTTAACGCATAAACCACCAACTGCTGCGCTTATCTGCAGAAAGTCATATGACTGAGCAGTTCTGATACAATAAGCAGCAGATAAAAATTCAATCTTTAATCCACAAATATGTTTACATGAATAAGAGAAGCAGAAAACCACCCAAGATGGAAGGCAGATGATCAAAAACTCGACAAGACAGGTCTTTTACCAAGCCTTTTGATCTCTCTGTCCATTTGACCGGTAAGCATTAACCCAAACATCTTAAGATCACACAAAAGAGACCAAAATGGATGCCGAAAAGTTACAGGAACATTCCTTTCAACGAAGAAATGGCTGTACAATCCGAAACCATACCCAAGCACAGGTACCAAAACTAGAAACCACCTACTGAAGATCAAAGAACATAGCAGACACAAAATACTCGCCAGTGTTCCCACAAAATGCCATCTTCTTGTTGATGGTTTCGAGTGCTGGGTCATGTAAAATGACCAGAACTCATCCAAACTCTTGAAGTTCATACCTTTGGTAAGTAACAGAAAAAACCCAGTTCAGCTTTCGATAAGAGTTGTGATAATTAGCCAAAAACAACGCAAATCCTATCTGGGTTTTGCTTCGATGGGCATGGAACAGAGGAATTGGATGGTTTATCAGAGATTTGTGTATTGGTCTCCACGTTTGAACCTTGAAACAATAGTTGCAAACAGAAAGCCAATAGGATTGTGGATGAGTTTGACTCGTAATCTTGATTTTCACAAATAGGAATTTAGCTACGTTCTGGTGTAATTCGGTCGTCAAGACATATATACATATATATATAGAGAGAGAGAGAGAGAGAGAGAGAGAGAGAGAGATGGCGGTGTTGCGTTTGTTTTGATAGGTGAATAGTTACCGTCTCAGGTGTAGAAGAAGTAGGTTTGGGGTCTCTCTTTGTCAATATTCCCTATCATTTTGAGTACTTCTTAACACTAATGTGAAAGCACTTTTTTCTCTACCAAATTATTAGATTTTCATGAAAATCAATATAATAATACTAAAAATTAAATAATAATTTCGATCTCAATATTTACAAATTTTATTGCCTTAAATTTCATTTAATAATCTTAATTAAAGTTAATAATAAATTAATAAGTCAAATTCTTTTATTTCGACTTGAGATTCGTTTAAATATAAGTTTTTATATTAAAATAATATTATTTTAATATTTATTTGAATTAATTTTGATTCGTTTAAGTTGACTTTTTTTAAAATTTAAGACCGGTCTGATGCGAGTCAATAAATAAAACGTTTGTTGTATCTATCCGTGAATTGTCATCTGGAGTCAATTTTTAACTTCTTAGTTCTTTGTAGACAAAAGTAAGTGATTTGGTGGTAGTAAAAGTTGATTAGGAAAGTTTAGTTTATCATAAATTGATTCCAAAATACTCATTAGGTCACACCAGAAAAGCAAAACTTAGTGCTAAAGAATTATCCCTTCATGTTTGACCAGTCATAAGTATGTATGTATTAGAAAGTGACATCCTACTAATCTGATTCTTAACTCACTCTTCCAGATCACACATCCTTCCTTTAGGCTATATTGAGTCACCAAATAGATATGACAGCACATATGCCTGTTTGAATGGATCAAAATGATGTTATTTTATGTTGTAGGTTAAATTGCTCAAGTCATTGAGCACAAGTTTAAGACTAATTCTCAAGATTTACAGTCCGATCAACTCAAATTTAACTTATTAATTTTAAGTCTAATCAAAGTAGGCTATACAAGTTTTGTCGCTTTCTAAGGAGTGGTCGAGTTAGTGGAGTGGAAGATATGGGATCAAAAGGTCCTGTGTTCAAATCTCCTACTTACGTTCTCTCGATCAAGCCTATTGTACAAGGTTTGCCTAGTGTAGAGTACTGTTATGGTTTGATCTAATTGCAAGGTATAGAACTTGAATCCCATATTGGTTAAATACAAAACTGATATGGAATTTATAAGGACTTTGGGCTCTCTACCCTCATAAGCTAGCTTTTGGGGTGTGGCTCTCCTAAAGTCCTTATCAATTGGTATCAGAGCCGGTCTTGGAGTGGTGGCCTGGGAGTGCCAGCTGTGACCAACGTGGCCGTGACCAACAAGGATCTCATAGTGGTGACCCATGGAGTGGTGACCTGAAAGTGTCAGCCGTGACCAACATGGCCGTGACCAATGAGGACATTGGTCCTTATGGGGAGACGAATGTTACGGTTTGATCTAATTGCAAGGTATGGGACTTGAATCCTATATTGGTTAAATACAAAACTGATATGGAATTTATAAGGACTTTGGGCTCTCTACCCTCATAAGCTAGCTTTTGCGGTGTGGCTCTCCTAAAGTCCTTATCACTATATTCCAGTTGATAAGCCATGGTCAACTATTGCAAAACTTCCCAGAGTTCTGCTTTAATCAGTATGCATACTCCGATATTCCGCATAAACCCCGTGATCCAACGTCCCGTGTGATCCCTTAAGACTCTTCCAGCCGCTGTTTATTTCCCATTTGCCTTCACAGCACCATCCGTGTTGATTCTGATCCAACTTGAAGGAGGGTGGTTTCTGGTTCTGCCTGAACTTGATGGGGCTGGACGTTGCTGTCTGGATCCATGATTCTGTGTGACTTTGGCTGTTGAATAT
>JAOSBL010000005.1:285175-296851 GCA_027568915.1 Erythroxylum roraimae
GGACCTACACAAGTGAATGGCTACGATCCACTTGGACAGGGTTGGCACAGGATAATTTGGACAGGGGATTTGGGGTGCAGTTAAAGAGTCCCGAGTGGGGAAAGACAACCTAAGTACGCTGTTAAACGAACATGCACCTAGTCAAACCACCCACAAAACCCTCAAAATTTACTCCGACTGCCACTCGCCATGGTCGTCGAGCTTCCTAAGTCTTTATCCTCCAAACACCTCCTGAAGCTCCTCAAAGCCCAGAAGAATGCCGAGTCAGCACTCGCCCTGTTCGACTCGGCGACTCACAACCGACGCGTCAGACACTCGCCAATCGTCTTCCAACACATACTCCGTAGGCTGATGGACCCAAAACTAGTAGTCCACGTTCACAGAGTCGTCGAGCTAATCAAAACCCAGCAATGTCAATGCACAGAAGACATCGCTCTAATGGCGATCAAAGCCTACGCAAAGAACAAAATGGCAAACCAAGCTTTGGGTGTTTTCCAGCGGATGGAGGAGGTTTTCGGTTGCAGGCCTGGGATTAGGTCGTTTAATAGTTTGTTGAATGTTTTTTGTGAGTGTAATCAATGGGGTAGGGCTGAATCGTTTTTAAGTTATTTTGAAACTGCGGGTATGTCTCCGAACTTGCAGACTTATAATGTTTTGATTAAGATTATGTGTAAGAAGAAGCAGTTTGATAAGGCGAAAGAGTTGTTGAGGTGGTTGTGGGAGAAAGATTTGAGGCCTGATGTTTATAGTTATAGTACTTTGATCAATGGGATGGCGAAAAGTGGGTGTACGGTGGATGCAGTAGAGGTTTTTGATGAAATGTCGGTGAGAGGTGTGGTACCTGACGTAGCTTGTTATAATGTGATGATTGATGGGTTTTTCAGAAGAGGGGAATATGCTGAGGGGAAGGAGATGTGGGAGAGGTTGGTAGAAGCACCTTCGGTTTACCCGAATGTGATTACATATAATGTGATGATCAATGGGTTGTGCAAGTGTGGGAAGTTTGATGAGAGTTTGGAGATGTGGGAGAGGATGAAGAAGAATGAGCGCAAGATGGATTTGTTTACATGTAGCAGTTTGATTAACGGGTTGTGTGAAGCAGGGAACATTGACAGGGCTGTTGGAATTTATAAAGAGATAGCTGAGAATGGCATCGCGGTTGATGTGGCTACTTCTAATGCATTGCTGAAGGGGTTCTGTAGAGCAGGGAAGATACAGGAAAGTTTTGAATTGTGGTTGCTAATGGATAAGCAGGAATGTCGTAATATCCGAAGTTACAACATTTTCATTAGGGGATTGTTGGCGAATGGTAAGGTGGAAGAAGCACTTTCGATTTGGGAACTCTTGCAAAAGAAGGGTCCTAGGGTTGATTCCATAACTTATGGAGTTCTGATTAATGGGTTATGCAAGAATGGTCGGCTGAATAAGGCTTTGAACATATTGAAAGAGGCTGAAGGTGGAGGAAAACTGGATGCTTTTACCTATTCTTCAATAGTTCATACTTTATGCAAAGAAGGAAGAGTAGATGAAGCAAATGATTTGGTTATTCAGATTCAAAGTTGTGACTTTAAACTGAACCCTCATGTTTGCAATTCCCTGATTAATGGTTTTGTTCGAACTTTGAGACTTAATGATGCAATTAACTTTTTCAGAGCAATGGAATCTGCTGGCTATTCACCTAATCTTGTATCATATAACACAATTGTACATGGTCTATGTAAAGCAGAAAGATTTAATGAGGCATATCTCTTTGTAAGGGAAATGCTTGAAATTGAGTTGAAGCCAAACATTATAACGTATAGTTTGTTGATCGATGGCCTTTTCCAGAGCTCAAAAGTTGACATGGCAATGCACTTGTGGCGCCATGCCCTTGATAAAGGTTTTAAGCCTGATATCACCATGTACAACATTGTGATCCATGGACTTTGCTCAGCCTGCAAAATTGAAGATGCTTTACAACTTTATTCAAACATGAAGCTTTCAAATTGCTTTCCTAATCTTGTGACTCGCAACACCCTCATGGAGGGTCTTTATAAGGTTGGAGATCTTGAAAAAGCATCAGAGATTTGGGATGGTATTTTTCTAGATGAGCTGCTGCCAGATATATACTCCTATAACATACGTCTAAAAGGACTCTGTTCTTGGGGAAGAATATCAGATGCCATTGAGTTACTTCATGATGCTTTGAATCATGGAATCGCCCCAGTTACTATTACCTGGCACATACTTGTAAGAGCTGTTATCAATTTTGAGACTTCATGATTCAAAATACCATGGAGTAACACAATACTGAAGCTCATAGTGTTTGACTCACAGATATGATTGGCATGCTAATTTCTTCAAGTACTCTTTTTGGCCAGTACTTTGTGAATTTATCATCATCCCATGACATGCTTTCCAATGACCTCTATTGACTTGTCATTCTTTTAGATCCTCGTGAAAATCTGGATTCAGGACCAAGATATTATTGTTTCAGTTTATAGAATCACTTGATATGCATGCAGAAGTTTTGAGGATCATAAATGCATGCATCTCTGTGTTTCGAGGTCAGTTGACAAAATGTTCCAAGGCACCGAGTTAATGTGCAGTCAATTGCTTCTTGAGGTCACTGAAAAAGCTCTCTTATTGCATAACAGTTTATAAGGTGCAATCTCTTATGTATGAGATTGGATTGTCGTGCATCCAGATGTGGACTTACCAACGATGTAAGAAACAGCGAGTATCCAGTCTATTGAAATTTGTTTCTTTGTTGTTTTGGCTTTATCAGTCCTGATTTAGGGACATAAATCTTGATTCTATGTTAGAGGAGCTTATGCTAAGATTTTATGTTTGTACTAGAAACTAGAAACACGTCTATGGTGGGGGATCGAGACATCCATCGGCTGTTGCCTTTGCCTGAACTTCCAACCGTATGGACCTCCTGTATTAAATGCTTCCTATCATATCCATTTTGAAGAAGATTTGGTCACAGGTTTTCACCGCTCAGTGAGTGAAAGATTTGTTCACGGGTGCCTGTTAAAAGTTTCAATTGGAGAGGGCTTGGTGGTCTTAAGAATGATTCTTGTGGGGGGAACAAGCATTGTCTCAAGGTAGGTAGAACCATGGACAAGAATCTTCCCATGTTCCTCGCTTCGGAAATTATAAATGTGGGTTATATTTGACCAGCCTCCATTTTTGCATTATGTGGACTATCCAAAGATAAGCATCAAGTATGGTAACTTAATCAGTTACTTGGTTCTTGGTGATGGAGTAATATCACTTAAGAGAAGACTTTGATGCAAAAGAAAATTGCTTGATGTATCAAATCCAAGTTGGAAGTTTTCACTTGGGGTTATGGATCATGCTACATTTATATATATTGTTACGACAAATAATTCTGCATTAGACATTGATCTCATCTTTTGTATGAAACAGGAGAAAAAGAGAACTTCTGTCAGATCAATCTGCCTCTTTGTTTGTGTTTTCTTTTTCCATGCTTTCCAGTTCTGATGATAAACTTTGCTCGTAGCTTAGCTGAGTGATCAAACCAACTAATATTGCTCCAAGAACCGCAACTTTTCGCCAGTCAGGGACGGAACTGATGAAAGAATCAGCAATTATGATGACTAGCACGCCAATTAACACAAGGTAAATATTTTTCCTGATCTTCGATCCAGCTTTTGCTTTAGTCAGATCTTTAATTTTATCTGCTTCCTGTTTAGCTTTGGCTTTATCAACAGGTGCTTTCTGGCTCAGGTTCTTGAAGAACAGACCTTCATTTCGATCTTTCTCCATCTGATCTTCAAACTCTGCCAACTTGTTGTCATTCTTCTCAATCTCTACCCTATTAAATTCTTGGGATTCCTCAAAAGCTTGCATCTTGCTCTCTATATTCCCCATGATCTGATATCAACAAACAACGAACAAGAAGCTGGTGATCGAACAGAATTCGCAACACCAACCAATATTCATATTCTCTATGCCTGAAAAAATGATTTGGGGTTTACAAAGATAGGAGTACCCTGGCACTGGCTTCTTCAAGTCCTTTTAGTGCATCTTCACCAACTTTGTCAAAGTCTGCATTGGCTTCTTCAGCAAATTGAGTAAGATAAGCAGCTCTATCATCCAAGTAATCGGTGAGTCGTACTTTTTGAGCTTGAAGCATAGCTATTTTAGCAAGAAGCTCTTGTTTACGAACATCACCTTCAGGTGGGGAAGCTGAAGCTTCTTCTGGTTCAGAATCATTGGACTTGCAAAGGCACAAGATGGTACTCTTGGTGTAGATTGGTGGTCTCCTAGAATGGAAAAATATGTGTTTCGATGTGGGACTGAAGGAAACAGCTTTAAGGGTAATCATCCTTTCTTCTTCACTGGAGAGAAGAGTGGAGAAAAATGATAAGGGGGAGACGTTGGATGCTATATATGAACAGTTTGATATAATTTGAACCTTTCATTCGGTGGATATAATATATTATCCATATTGACAAGTCAAAAGAAGAGTGGGTTTTGGTGTTGCTTTCACGCTTATTCTTTCAAGTGAAATGGACGTTTGGGCCCCCAGACATAGGGTGACATTGAGATGGGCTTTGATTCAGTTTAATTATTTTTATTGCAAAGCTAAATGTACATTTCAATCGAATTATTAAATTATGATTAAATTTTAAATTCAAATAATATTATTTTAAAATTTTAATTAAATTAATTTTAAGTAAGGTTTGACTGCGTCAAAACCAAAACAGGCCACCCTGAGAAAAATAAATAAATTTCAAAGATCTTGGGTAAATTTAAAGAAGGTTTTCTGTACGTTTATCACAAAATATTTTTAGATCCCGGGTTTGTTAAGTGGGGATTAGTCCATTGTGTTAAACAATTTTCATATTTTTTTATTAAAAGAGAGAATGCAAGATATGATTCTTTTTTGGGTTTTCATTTGTTATTTAAATTATTTCAAAATATTGAAAAATAAAAAAACTTTTTGCAAAATTTTATCAAATTATTTTAATAAAATTGAAAAGTTATAAATTTTTTATCTAAATAATTTAACAAAAATTTATCAAAAAGATTTTTAATATTTTGATGGTATTTTAAATAAAAAATAAAATTATAAAAAGTAAGTACAATTATATAAAATTTATCCATCCAATTCAATTGAAATTTAGTAAAAAAATTTCCTTAATATTATAAGATATTTTTAAGTAATTTAAATAAAAAACAATTTTAAGAAATAAAGATTAAATCGTTAAAATTTTCATTTTTCACCCAAAAAGAAGTAACTTTTTTAGCCTCTGCCATTCCATCCCTTGCATTGATAGAGAGGAGGGTAGACCTTTTGGATTTTTCATGTTGTCAAAGAGTTGAACAAGAAAAATAAATCACGAATACCTGATCAAATTGATAGGGTCATATAAAAATAAGGTTTAAATCTATCGGTTTGTTTTTTTTAGAAAAAGTAATTCTACACTTCAAACAAACTCAACCAACCTCTAATCCTCTTTATCATCTTTCCCTCTAACAACCCTCTTAACCAAAAGACAGAAACTGCATTACAATGTCTAGGGATGATATTTACAATACTAAAATCCATTGAGAGGAATCAATCACCAAATATTGCCATAACTCAAATCTTCTGATTTCTAATTTATACCAATCTTTAGTGTCAGTGAGCATGTCCCGTGGCTTTCTTGTAAGTATACCACCTGGAAATCCAGAGATACACAAAGAAGTTGAGTAGGCTGAGTATGGCCAATAACCAGTAGAAGTAATCTAGATGTCCTCTGTTCAAGTTATCAGGAATCCAACCAAGCCTGCCATGGCTTGTGGTGATTTTAGTGACAATGGTTACAAGTAGAGTGCTCAAATAGTTGCCTAGTGCATTGGTCGTTAATGACAGAGCTGAGCACAAGCTTCTCATGGCGTCAGGTGCTTGATCATAGAAAAACTCAATCTGTCCAATAAAGGTGAAAACTTCTGCACACCCAACAAGGAAATACTGTGGAACTTGCCAGAAAATGGACATTGGAATGGTTTTAAGGTCGTAGTAGTTGTGACTCCTGACGTAGTTTAGCCTGACAACTTCCAGAACTCCGGCGACGATCATGGAGAAAATGGATATCACAAGGCCAATCCCCATACGTTGGAGCTGAGTGAAGCCTCGTTCATTGCCTGTGAACTTTCTTGCATATGGGACTATGATCCGATCGTAAACAGGAGCCCAGAAGATGACACTGAGTGTATCGAAGAGCGAAAGAGATGCAGATGGGATCTGGAACTTTGGTCCCATGTGTTGATCCATGGTGTTTCCTTGTAAAACGAACATAGTACTCATTTGGCCGTATACGGTGGAGAAGACGATTCCAGTAGCCCATATGGGTAGTAATCTGATCACTGATTTGAGCTCTTCGACTTGTGTTATTGTGCAGAGCCTCCATGGATTTATGTACCCTTTTGCTCTGTCATTTTCTGTCTCCACAGCTGCCTTGTCAAAGAACCTGAAGTTTTAACAGTGAATCTCATTAGCAAAACTAGACATGGAAGTTGAAGTAATGATCTTGATCTTTACACTTACGTTAACTTGTCAGTGTGTTCAAGCTTTCTGCTTCCTTTGATGCTACTTTCCTCATCTTTTGTCTCGAAAAGAAGTGATTGATCTTCAGGAACTTTGACATTAAATTTCCTGAAGGATGCAACAAAAACCTGGAAAATCCTGGTAAGTGGACTTCCTCCAGGTTTCTGAAGGCGATAAAGCTTGCTTCCACAGAAGAAGAATATAACAGCTAGAGCCATTGCAACTGCTGGGACTCCAAAACCCCAGTCCCAGCCAACATTCATTTGAATCCAGACCAGAACAGATGAAGCAATAAGAGCACCAACATTTATGGATAAGTAAAACCAATTGAAGAAAGAACTTTTCAGTTTCTTCTCAGTATCATCTGTATCATCAAATTGATCTGCACCAAATGATGATACACAAGGCTTAATCCCTCCAGTCCCCAGAGCAATCATGTAGAGAGCTATAAAAGTTGTTGCTGTTTGCCCTCCTGTTGGGTGACAAGCTTGCTTATCACAAGATGGCTTTAGTCCTGGAACTGAAGCTGTTAAAGTTAAAAGTGTCATGCCCTGCAAGAACAGGACTTCATCATCAGTTCCATTCAGCAAACATGTTCTGCACTAGTAAGTTTCAGGAAACAGTTTCTGTCAAAAAGACACGGGCGTTTCTGAAACCCGTATTCCTCTCTGGAACCAGAAAATGTAGTACGCAAGCATGTCTTACCCGTGTTCTTCTGTAAACTTATCAAAAATAAGCTTAATTAGATCTGAGGGATCCTTAGATTGATGTTTCAAGAGAAAGAATCAATTTCAACAGTTTCCACTTCATGGGTTTTAATTCTTAAACTTTTTTCTGATAAGCTAGTGAAACAACAAGACTAGGCACTTCTGAATGTTGAATTCACCCCAACTTCTTGGAAAAGCACAGATAAAATGGAGACCTCACTTCCAAGACTTATGGAAGACTAAAAATCAAACTTATGGTGGCTTTTTAAGTTTCATATATGAAGTGAACTTACACTGATATATATCATCACAAATGTGGCTATTGTCCAATATCTTCCCATATAAGCATCAGCAATAAAAGCTCCAATAAGTGGTGTGATGTAGCAAGTTCCTGACCAGTTGGAGACATTGTTCGACGCAGTGACATTTCCCTGGTTAAAACGATCCTGAAGATAGTTCACTAAGTTTGTACTCATCCCATAATACGCCAATCTTTCACAGCATTCATTCCCTGAAACAACAACGACAAATTGTAAGAAACTGAAAAATTCTGAAAGTGAGTTCATCTGAATCATCTCTAGTTTGATCATTACCAAGAATAAACCGGCAAGCCTTCCACTTTCCAGTTTTCTGTTTATTTGCTGGTTTTCCTCTGATATCTGTTGTACCGTCCTTTGTATAAAGATCTCCCTCTTCCATTTTTCTGTTGAAGATTCGCTTCCCTGGTTGATCTTCTGTACGAAAACTTCAGAAAGTTTATTCTAAACATTCAGCAGGAAAAAAGAAAACTCTTAAAGTTGATACAGTACTAGAATCATAACAAGAAAAGATTCATATCCTCAAGCTTCACTACCCAAATCACGTAGACCCAGAACAATATTCTTCATCAGGTCCAACTTTTAATCTAAATCTATACGAAACTGAAACCACAGATATCCCGTGAACATCGTACTGCAGACCAAAACCAGGCCGAGTAACCATATACATGTTTCTCGTGTAAAACATACAGATATAAAACTTAAAGGAACATCAGAGAACAATTTATAACAAAAAAGGAAGCCAACCCTCCATAGAAAAGAGTATAGTGAACAGAATCTGAAAAAAAAAAAGATAAAATCACAGAAGAAAAAGTATCAAAACATGCACAGAATTGAAAAACAAAAAAAGAACATGCACAGAATTGAAAAACAAAAAAAGAACAAACAAGTAAAGAAAAAGAGTAGAGAAGAGAGGTGCCTGTGGTGGTGATGTACTGAAGAGACTGAGTGAGTGAAAGAGAAGATTGCTAAGTATATGGAAGATGCTGGAGAGTTGGTGGCGTAATAGAACAGATCAACAGATACAGAATGCGAGGCAAAATAGGCAACAAAGTCCGGTTCTTTCTCGTTCACAGATATAGAATGCTGTATACAGATATTAGAATGCGAGGCAAAATACAACTGTATGTGCTTGCTTTGATGACCTTGTATTTTGTAATATTTGCGTTTCTAGTCTTTTTTTCAATTATTAAAAAGACATAAATATTTGTTGTAGTTTAAAAAATTTAGAAAAATTCCCTAATTTTTTATTTTTTTCAAAAAACTTCTTTTCTTAAATTTAAGAAAAAAATATTAGCGATATCAATTATTATTTACATAACTTTAATTTAAATTGAATTAATTAAATTCAGCTTAAATTAATAAAAAATGTTTGTTCCCACCTAAATCTCCCTCTATTTCCGCAATTCACATGTCCCATCAACTTTTCTTAGGATAAGATTCCAAAGTATAGTCTCACTTTTTGATAACTTTTGCAGACTATTAATTTCTTAAGCTCATCTTTTTATGCTGGTATATTAAATTTTTGGATTGACGTAATAGCCTATAAATTATGTTTATTGGATACTTCATACTAGGTAAGTCCTGTACGACATACGTGATCGAGAAAATGTAAATAAAAAGATTTGAACACAAAATTTTTTGACCTCATGCTCCCTATTCTACCAACTCGACTAGCTCTAAGAGGCTAATAAAAATAATTATTTAATCAAATTATCAAAAAAAATAACAAAACTAATGTTTTAAATTGTTTTGTTAATCACTTAATTAAAAAATTTAAAAGTTTAGGTACTAAATTAAAAATTTTCAAAACTTTTGATGCTTTATATAAATTTTATTACAACCTTACATTTTCAGAATAAATTAACGGATAGTCGGTCTTTTTTAAGAGCAAAGAAGGAGACAAGAGGTGTGATTAAACCAAGATTAGAGGGTAATTACGCGGTTAATCCTATGGAATGTTAATTAGCATTTGTATTATATTTTCACATATAACTTAACATATTCTCCTTGTATACATACTATGATATGATCCCAAGTTTGGACCTTTTGAACATTTGCATGAATATGTTTTAAGAATATGATACAATAAGTTCTTAGTCCAATCTGAATTTAGATTAGGCTTATATTTATATTTTAAAATTTTAAGGTTTTTTTAATTTAAGTTGGATTCGATTTAAAATTAAAAAATTTAAATTTAAATTCAAATTCAAATATGACTCAAGATGAATTAAAAAAACAAGTTTAATATGAATTACATATATCTATTATCTTAGAAATTAATAATTTATAGAGTAAATTATATTTTAAATTATGGGTTCTCTTAACTCAATCAATTAAAATTTAAAACTAATATTTATTTATTTATTATATTTGTAATAAATTGAAAACTTGAGAAATTGATTAATATATTATATAATTTGGATTTAAAATATAATTTACTATAAACTTAACTAAAGATCATTGTCATAATTTGGGCTTATCTCTAATATTAGGAGGATAGGATATGTTCGGTTTGGGATGGATTTACAATCAGAGAGCAATCCAAATATATACAAACTCGAAATTTTAAAATCATATTTAATGGACATAATAGGTTTAGGATATAGTTTCGTAGGGGACCAATACTAGTACGAAACAGAGAGTCAGCTATATCGGGTTTAAATATTGGTTAGTATTGGCTGATATTTTGAATACCGGTTAAATACATGCCGATATCAGAAATTTTAAAAAATAGGGAGATTTTTTTGCAAAATTTTCAAAAAATTTTAAACTCTTCCTCCCTCCCTCCCCTCTTTTTTCAAAGTTTTTTAATTAGTTATTTTATTTACTTCAATTTTTTATAATTATTGTGAATTTTTAATTTTTGTTTTTAAAATAAAAAATATTTTTATTACTAATAATAAATTAAAAATAAAAATAAAAATAAAAATAAATTATTTTTATTTAAATTTATGTAAATATTTTATATAATAGTTATTAATAAAAATATTTTATTTTTTAAAATAAATAATTTAAAAATTATTAATTATAAACTAATATTTATTTATATATATTTTTAATTATTAAATCAAAATTTATTTGAAATTTATATATTTAAAAATATATTTTAAATTTAATTATATTTATTAATAATTATTAAATTAATTTTATAAATTAAATTAAAATTGTGATTATTATGATTTTTGGAGACTTGATAAAAAATATACAGTACAATTGTACAATATGACAATGGACTATTTTGTAATTTTAAAAAAAAAATCAGGAACTATTTCATAAATTTAGAAAATTACCCGAAACGGTACCCGGTATTAATCGGTACCAGTATAGTACTGTATCAAAACTCAATCCGGTACCAAATCCGATATGGTATTCGTAATACTGGAGACATATTGCAGAAAATATTTAAACGAAAAAAGGGCCTATCAATGTTAGCCACGTATATGTTTTGTACAAAAATAATTACCAACTTTAAATGTAAGAAGCTCCACAAATATAACAATTATGAAGAATTATACACAGTAATTAACTTTATATAATCACTATATATTAATTATAGTATTATTAATAAATTTTGGTTATAAAGTATTTTTAAAAGTAAATATTAATCACTATATATTAATTATAGTATTATTAATAAATTTTGTTTATAAAGTATTTTAAAAAGTAAATATTAATTTTAAGAGTTCACTTCTAAATAGTTCATTTAAATTTTTATAAAAATTGGATTGATATCTTTAATCAAACAAAAATTTAATGATTTAAAAATTGAATTAGAAGTTAATCAAAAGAAATTTTAAAATAATATAAAAGTGGCTAAATATTAAATAAAATTAAAAAAATTTAAAATGAGAATGTGAAAAGTAATTGAGAAGATAACTTTTCAAAAAAAATTATTTATTTAAATTTATTTATTTATAAAAATTAGGTAATTAATTAATAAAAATTACTAAATAAATCGTTAAAATTATTGATAGTGTGAAACAAAGCAGAATTAAGGGTATGTTTGGATGTGGGTGGAGGGATGGAAAGGAATGGCCCAAATGACTTAGGCCATTGTTTGGGAGTCTATTTTGAAACAGGATGGAATGGCAATTAATGGCTTTGG
>JAOSBL010000005.1:328692-342529 GCA_027568915.1 Erythroxylum roraimae
ACCAACAATATATTATGTTTTTATCAAAGAATCATCACATTCTAATTATTATGGAACATAATTAAAGTAATAAACAGGAACCCAATTCTTAGTTGTCCCTAAGAATAAAAAAATTTTAAAAAGAAAATCTTGAAACTCCACACGACCACAAGCTATTAGAGGATGGAATCATTACATACAACACAATGGACGAACAATCATTAGGTTTCCAATAATTAAACCTTGATTGGCAGAAGGACTAAGGTACCAAAGACATAAGATTAGTGGAAGGTAGGGTTTAGGACCACATGATAATTACCAAACATGTTATCGTTTTGCAATGGAAAAGGAAGTTGGTATCTTTTTTCCATTACTCCTTGTCTCCTCCTCTCGAGGCCTTTGTGGAAAAGAGGACTAGCTTTAATTTCCTGACCTCACAAGATATTGAGTGCATGAAAAGACTATACTCGGGGACAATTTTCTTCTTTTCTTGTTATAATTTATTGTTCTTGGAGTGTGCATTGACTAAATTATTCGGTGCATATCAAAGATATGAATATCATTTTGTAATGTTTGGTATCGAACCAAAATCGGTAGGAAATAAAAGGTTGGTCGTATCGAGTTTAAATGTCGATTGGTACAGACCGGTTTCAGATGGTACCAATTGGTACTGGTCGGTATTTAAAATATCGGTCAACTATTAGTTGATATCGAAAATTTTAAAAAATCGGTGAATTTTTTTACAAAATTTTCAAAAAATTTTATAATCTCCCTCCCTCAGCTTACCTATCCTTTTCCTCTCTTTTTTTCAAAATTTTGTTAATTAGTTATTTTATTTATTTCAACCTTTATAATTATTTTGAATTTTGAATTTTTGTTTTTAAAATAATAATAAATATTTTTGTTGCTTATAATAATTATAAATTAAATAAAACTTAAAAATAAAATATTTTATTTAAATTTATTTTAATATAAATTTATTTTATAAATTAAATTAAAATTGTAATTATTATTTATTATTATAATTTTTAAAGATAGGGTTAAAAATATACAATACAACTGTAAAATATGACAATAGACTATTTTGTAAAATTTAAAAAATTCAGAAATTATTTCATAAATTTAAAAAACTATCTGAAATGGTATCCGGTATTAACTGATACCAGTACAGTACCGTACTAAAATCCAATTCGATACCAATTTCGGTACGTTATTCATAACATTGGTGCTTACAATAAATTATAGGTTACGTATTTTAAATAAATAGTAAAAGATACGAATTAAATAATTTTAAAATTCATCAATTTTTAAAATTAAACAAAATTTTCATAAATTTTTTATTTTCCAGGAAAAATCTCTTAAATTTTTTAAAAAAATAAATACATATACACGTAAATCAATCAAATGCTACTGATATGTCAGTTTAATTCAACTTTTAAGCTTGATTAAAGTTAATATAATATGACTTAAAATAATAATTTATTATAATTATTAATTTGCGTCAAGTTTAATTAGTTTGAATTAAGTTTAAAAACTAAATTAAGTCGTCGTATCAATAATATTTAATCAGTCCATATTTGATGATCATGTTTTATCATCTTTACAAAAGTTTAAAAGAACGGATTTTTTAAAAAAATTTAAAAATACGAAGAATTATTTTTAAATTACTTATACTAAAAAAACAATATTTTTACTTTAAAATAAATTATTTAAATACAAGTGACGGATTATCCAAATAATATTTACAAGTCCAATTTATTTTTTCAGTCAACTCGTTATTCTTTTCTTCATTTATCTTAAACATTAGATAAAAGATGTGACATCTACTTTCAATGATTATTACATCATTTAACTTTTAAGTTGGTCAAAGGAATGCAAATTTTATAGGAATAAGAGAGAATTTTAATATTACAAATTAGGACATGAACTTGTAAATATTTGATTCACAAACTCCTCAAGATTAATAACAACTTAATTACAGAAGGAAGATGGTTAATTTAGTTTATGAAAAATGAATATGGTAAGAATAAGTATTGAAAAGAAGTATCTAACATATAAAACATAAGATTTTTGAGCTTTTGATACGAATATTAATAATTGAGAGTGAGCTTTCGAGCAATCGGTAAGGTTAGTCCTTTATGACCAGAAGGTTACAAGTTCAGGTCACAGAAACAGTCTCTTTGTAAAAATGCAAAGAAAAAGCTGCGTACTATTAATACTTCTTGTTAGAGTGTCCCATATTGCTTAGACGTGAAAATGTTAAAAAGTTTATAAGTGGTAAGGGTCAACTATCCAAACAACTAATTCTAGTTATTTGGACAATAGTTGACCTAAGCCCAATTCTTGTTAGTGGGCTCTACACTCTACCCATATTAAAAATTTAACACTTCTTTCTTATTCTCTCGCAAAACGAAAAGTCTCGTGCACTTAAGTTCGTCGATACATATATTGATATTTATATATGTCCAAGTTAAAAATTTTGTAAATTTTATAAATTGAATTGACGAAAATAACACAAATCGAACAACATTTATTTTTAAAATTAATTGTTAATATAAATTCCATTGTGATAATAAAAGTTCTATACTAGTTATCTAAATAGCATATAAATATAAATAATTCTATATATTTTTCTTACACAATAACCATATACTATTTAATTAAAGTTAATAACAAATTAGCAGTAATTAACTTTTTAAAATTTTTTAAATTTAGTATCAAACTTTTTAGAGTTTTCAATTTGGTTATTAATTTCTTAATATTTATATAAATAAAATTAAAAGGTTATTTTTTCTTTTTATAATGTTCAAAAATAATGTTTTAAACGAATTTTAAAAGATTAATTACTAAATTAAAAAATTATATACTTTTAAATATATTATCTCTAAATTAAATTATGCTAGCTACGGATTATTTCTAAGTAATTAAACAAAATAAGTCAAAATTAAGTTGGCATCTGCAAAATAATTCAACCCTGAAATGATTCAAGTGGCAAGTGGGTCTCTCTTAGCTCACGAGTTCTTGTCCTTTTCCTTCAGAAGAAAAACTGAAAAAAAAAAAAGCTGAATCGACCCTCATATCTTTTAGATGCATGAATGTGGACTATGGTTGACTTGCATCACTGAATCTGAATAAATAAATTTCAATTCCTGACCACTAGGGCACTGACACCTCTCATTAAGTGAGGTCACCTTGCTGGCTATCCATGGTACAGAAAACAAGAACAACCGTCCATGAATGGTGAAACTTGGGAGTGCTGATCCTGTCCAAATTACCCAATACTAACCCTGTCCCATACAAGTGGATGGCTAAGATCCACTTGGACAAGGTTATTTGGATAGGAGATTTGGGGTGGAAACTTGGAAGGTTTATTTAACTCCTTTGCCTGGTTTTTTAGTTGGCTGCACAAGGCGTGCGAGTTCAGGGTGTGAGTTTTTCGATTTGGTGATTAAAAGTGAATAGAAGGACTGATGTGCTGATTATTATGTTAGTATAATTCAATCTTCGGTAGGAAGGTTTGTTAATTAATTTCTTTGTGGGCTACGTATACTTTGGTTAGTGAATGAATCTTGGCTTAATGCTCTATGTAATGTTGTTGTCGATTGAATAGATGTGTAACTTATAATTAATCCCTCTTATTGCTATGTTGTGTGTGGCTCCTGCGTGATATTGGTTGTGCACCGAGCCATTGACATGTAGTGGTGGATGTGTTTCTCGTGCAGTTGTGGTCTTGTGTTGATATTTATGTGAATTAGATTGGTATCTTCTTCAATTCTCTGAATTGAAACTTGGAAGCTGATATATTTTCTTGACAGACTATGACGGTACTATTAGTGAACAACTTTCAGATTTATCTTTGGAAGAGTTGAAAATACCGGGAAGTTGTTTCTTTTTCTATTTCAAGTATATTCATTTTTGTTCCTAGTTATTTTAATCACTTGAGTTATTCGTTTATTCTTCTTTTGTTAAAAGATTGTTGAGAAAAATTCTCTGTTGAGGTTAACACGAGTCGGTCATGTTATTGGGTGTGAAATACTTTTACGAGTAGTGAAGGTGAGGGATAATGTCAATGGTTGAGTGGTATCGACTTAGTAAAGCCTTGTATAAAACTGTTGTTGTTAGCAAAAGTATTAAGCTGAGTAAGAACCCTGCAGACGTAAGCATGGTGTACCGAACTGCGTTACCAAATTTCGATGTTGATTTATATTTGTGCGTTAAATTTTTCTGATTTTTTATTATGCTAGAAACGACTGCGGTAAATTGAAGATTTTGCTAAAATACTACACACCTCTTCAAATTTTCAATGATAGTTCAACTCAGCTCTTAAATTTAACTCAACTAAATTAACCCGATTTATATTAATAATTTAAAATAATTATATTAGAGTTAATTATTTCAGTTTAAGTTTAAGAATTATTTAAATATTCATGTAAATAAAAATTGATTAGTACAAATGTGATGTTCATATTACGTGTATTTTGTTGTTATTTTTTAACCGAAGTGTAAAATAAATAATTTTTAAATTAAAAACTTTTTTAAAAATTTAAGAAATTTTAAAGATTAAATAATTCTCTAAAAAAATTTAAATTAAAGGAAAGTTCTATATCTTTTATCCTTAAATTTAAAAGCTTTTAAGATAATTTATATTTCATATATTTCATGAACAGAAGTTTTCAAGAAGAAAACTAAGAGTATGTTTGGTTTACTTAGGAAAATAGTAATAAGATTTATAATAAAAATAGCGAGGATTAAAAGATCAATTCCTCTCGTAATCGAGGAGTATGCAGTATTGTCCCAAAAGTTGATACGGAAATATTCTTCATCTATTTATAATATATTACTAAATATTTTTTTATTTCTTATTTTTTTATTTTTTCTCGGGATCAATTCACTTGTGCCCGTTTCTGTATGCCACTCTGTGCCCCTCTCCATCCTTCTATCCATTATGGATAGATGGATGGAGAGGAGCACAGGGTGACACACCAAAACAGAAACAATCACTCTGTGCCCTTTTTTTCCAATGTTAATGAACGGATGAATAGAGAGGGCACACAAGGTGGCATACAGAAACAGAAACAGCCACCTTGTGCCCTTTTCTCCCGTACTAATTAACCAACAACAGCTTAAAATTTTCACGAGAACTTGCTGTGTGAAATGTGGACTGTCAATTCATCTTCCATTAACTTTGGTTTCAGAAACTGTTCGACATTACATACGTTTTAAATGCTTACCAAACTCCAGCAGAAACTATAAGGTTGTTTTAGAGTTGGTGGCCACGCATTGTGAAAGTTATCTTTGTCAATTCATTATCACTACCGGAGATTAGAAACGGCAAAGAAAGGAAATTGTAGGTGGTTTGTGATTATAATATAAAAAATCATAGGGAAAGGAATAGAGACCAGATTCTCAATTCCCGTTAAGTAATTCTAACCCTGTATCAGTTAATTCGATCTGCACGTTTATATGAAACTCGTATAAATATGTGGGCACATCATTTTGGGAATAGAAGTTTTCGTGTAAAAGAAATCTGCTTTTTGTTTTACTTTTTTAATAATTACATTGGTGAAACAAAAGATTTAAGATTCAGCCGTTATTAAAATATTATAAAATCGGTATACAGTAAATATTGAATAAAATTAAAAAGAAATTATCTTATCCATCGAAAAATTTTAAGTTTAATTAAAAATTATTAAATAAAAATCAACTAATTTATTCTGATTTATAAAATTAGTTAGTTAATGAAAAATAACTGGTTAGTTAATAAATTGGCCCATTTTTAATAAAAATGATTATTAAGATAAATTGAACCAAAGAATTAACTGATTCGAAATTTTTACTATCGAACCAGTCGAATCGATTCAGTTTTTTAACCATCAATTAAAATAACATTATTTTAATATAATTAATATGTATACATTTTTAAAAAATATTATTACAATGTTTAATTTTGAACATAATCTATATTGTTATTTTTTAAGTATGTATAAATATAGTAGACTGTAAATTACATAATTCATATTAGTTATTTTACGAATTATTGATTCAAAATTAAACGATAAGTTATATCTAAATAATCAGTTGAACTCTTAAGTCAAAATGAGCGATACAATTGGAATAAAGAGCTAAATTGGCATATAGGCTTGGTTTGGCTAGTTACCAATCAACTATTTTTTTAGCTGATTAGTATGCTTCAACTGTTCGACTCTTCAAATAGCTACAAAAGCTATTTAGAGAGTAGCTGATCCAATGGTTGTTTGTCTTCAAACAGCCAAAAATGAAAACGCTCCTATACAGCTAAATATTTAACCATTAAAAGTCAATTATACCCTTTCCTATGTAATAAACGAGAGAGAAAGCTACCGGGTTAAAAAAAAGAGAAGCTTTTTTATAACTTTTTTTGCTGATGTTATATGTAAATTAATGTACTTAAAAATATATTTACATCTAAGTACGATGAATTGTAGAAATATAAATTTTATTTATAAATAAAAATTAATTAGCAATTAGTTATAAAATATGTATTATAAATAAAATATGATTAATTGATCATCTTATATATTAGTATTATTATGTAATAAATAAAAAATGAATAAATTTTTATTTTATTATCATTTTGATTATTAAGTATTAATAAAATTTTAATATATTTTATTTAATTGTCATATTAATTATTAATAAAATAAAAATATATATTTATTAATTAATAAAAATTAATTACCTTTACATATTTAAAAATTATTATACTTCTATTAAAAATAATTATTTGTAAATTAATACATCAATTAATAACTTTTATTTTGATGCATTTAGCCCCAATAGACAACCTCTTGAATATGATTGAACATACTTAGACTAATGGGAAGAGTTAAAAATAAATTTTGGAGGGACAAGGTAAATTGGTTTTCCTTATAATTTTTTTTAAATCATGCCTTCATAAGCCATTTTACACAAAAACGGTTAATACTAAATAGCTAATTTTACCAAACATCTCTAACAAACAGCTAATACAATTCGCTGGTCAAATTAACTGATAGAATCAGCTATCAACTAACAACTGATAGAATCAGCTAACAGTTAATCGCCAAACAGGACTATAGTATAAAACTTTTCAACTTATTAATGAACATTTAATAGTGTTCCATTAAAAATGTATATTACTCCCTCCGATTCATAATAAGTGTCGTTTTAGATACATTTTAATTATTCAAAATAAGTGTCATTTTTGACTTTATATGCATGTTTATAATTTTACTTCCAAAAGTAACCTTTAATTTCTCTCACATCTTAATTACACAGATTACACAGATTATATTTTCAAGGCACTTTAACATGTAATTAATAAGGGTATATCAGACATTTCATTAACTTTCTTAATAAGTTTGCATTCTTCTAAAACGACACTTATTATGAATCGGAGGGAGTATTATTTTTATTTAGGGTTAATAAAAAATCTCAAACTTTGCTCAAATTTACAATTATAGCCCGAACTTCAAAAAGTGATAATTAAATGTTTAAATTTTCAATTTTTTCAAATTCTAGCTCGACGTTAGTGTCTCTGTTAAGTTTACTGATGTTCTAAAAATATTAACTAATAGTACACATCAGTCAAAATTAACACAACTAATGAAGACTAATAAAATAACATTGTTGTTAAAAAATGATGCAATTTAATCATTAAATTAGTTTATACAACCGTGACACCCTCACCCTTCGTTTTTAGTTTGTGTCTTTCATTTTTAATTTTTTCCCCTGCCATCTTCACCCATCTTTTTTAGTCTCACAAACTGAAAAATGAACGTTGAAAGTGTCGGGATAATAAATTAAAAATGAATGACACAAACTAAATAGGAAGGGTAAGTGCGCCGGATTGCTTAAACTGATTTATGGAAAAAAAATTGCGTAAATTTTTATAAAGACGTTTTCATTATGTAATTAAACGACGGTGTTTCATTAATCTTTATTAGTTGTATTAATTTTGGCTAACGTGTATTATTAACTACAATATTTGAAACACGTAACAAGCCACGTCAGATTATTTCAACTATTTTGAATTCAATCCTGATCGAACTCTAGATCAAGCATACATTTTTGGATCGAGTTCGGATCGGCACGCCAAGCTTGTACCTGCCTGAAAATGTTAAAACAGAATTTTCGTTCTTCAATTATTGAAACAGCTCTTATTGTAAGGTTTAGTCAATCCTTAGAGCCTCAGGAACAGTGCAGGCACACACAAAACACACTCCTTCCTCTTCTTCCTTTGATTGTTCTTTTCCAACGTACACGGCCCCAAACTCCAACATTAAATTTTCCTGTCTGCTCACAGCTTCCCGTCACATTTTCCTACAATGACCGTCCAGTCCACGTGTATTTTGAATTTTTTTTTTGCCCTTTAAGTATTATAGGAAAATCTTAACTATGATAAAAAAATTTTAAGTCATTCACACTTAGACTAATTCCTGCTTGAACCGAATAAGTCTCTTCGGAAAGGCAAAATTTTTACTCTAAATTTTAAACAGTTTCATATATAAAAAAACGTTTAAACCCAAAATCTCGTTTAAGTTGGAAAAACTCTTTACCAATTCATTTGCGCTTGGAGTTACGCGTGGATTTTGATTTAACAAATGCCTACGCGTGGAACTGAACATGAACTAAGTTCATGAATCCACCCTTCTGAGTTCTGACTCTTCCACTCCTCTCCTCCTATATAAACCCCACCCGCCGTGGAAACTCCAAAACAGATCAACCGCCATTAAAGCTACTTTATACCTCTCTTTCTCTCTATCTGTATCTTCCAAAATGCCGTCTGCTTCCACAACTATAGTTTCGAAATGCACTATATGCCCACATCAGAAGTCAACTCTCAAGACTCTCAAGTTCTCAGTTTCTGACCTCCCTATGCTCTCCTGCCAATACATCCAAAAGGGTGTTCTTCTCTCTTGTCCACCTTACTCCATCGACAATCTCATCACATTACTTAAACATTCTCTGTCCATCACTCTGACCCACTTCCCTCCTCTCGCCGGCCGCCTCATCACCGACCTGAACGGCTACGTCCACATCCTCTGCAACGACGCCGGGGTGGAGTTCGTTCAAGCCAAAGCTGGACGCTTGTTTATCGACAACATTTTGTTACCTCTCGATGTTCCCGATTGCTTCAAGGAATTCTTCACTTTCGACAACACTCTCAGCTACTCCGGCCACTGCAAGCCTCTCGCCGCCGTTCAGGTGACGGAGCTCGCCGACGGTGTCTTCATTGGGTGCATCGTGAACCACGCGGTCACAGACGGCACCTCGTTCTGGCATTTCTTTAACACCTTCGCAGAGATCTGCAAAGGGGCTACGAAGATCTCCAAGTCGCCCGATTTTTCCCGGACAACGGTGTTTAACTCCCCGGCGGTGCTCAAGTTCCCCCCTGGCGGGCCTAAGGCAACGTTCTCCGGCGACGAGCCGTTGAGAGAGAGAATCTTCCATTTTAGCAGAGAAGCGATTCAAAAGCTCAAGTCCAGAGCAAACGAGCATCACGCTTCGGAGATACTAGGGAAACAAGCTAACGACAGTTGGAAAGTCGTTAACTTAGACACCAACGGTAACGGTAACGGTAACTGTAACGGAAAAGTAAACCCCGTCAACACTACTTTAAAAAACAATACGGCAGCGGAAATTTCGTCGTTTCAGTCACTCTCCGCACAGTTATGGCGCTCCGTGACACGTGCGAGAAAACTCCCAAACTCCAAAACGACTACGTTCCGTATGGCGGTGAACTGCCGCCACCGTTTAGAGCCGAAACTGGACCCTTATTACTTCGGGAACGCGATTCAGAGCATCCCAACGGTGGCTTCGGTGGGCGAATTGTTGTCTAGAGAGCTGAGTTATGGAGCTGAGTTACTGCATCGAAACGTCGTCGCACACGGGGATAGTACGGTGAGGAAGGGAATAGCGGCGTGGGAGGACGAGCCGAGGTTGTTTCCGCTAGGAAACTTCGACGGTGCATCAATCACGATGGGCAGCTCGCCGAGATTTCCAATGTACGATAATGATTTCGGGTGGGGCCTACCGTTGGCTGTTCGGAGCGGTAGGGCCAACAAGTTCGACGGTAAGATCTCGGCTTTTCCAGGTAGGGAAGGGAATGGGAGCGTTGATCTCGAGGTTGTTTTGGCGCCCGAGACAATGGACGGCGTTGAATCGGACGGTGAGTTCATGCAGTACGTATCAGCTAACATGCAAGCGACCGCACAATAGTACTAGTAGAAAGCGAAAACTTGGAAGAGGAAATTGTTGTGTGGTTGTACCGTACTACTACACCTGTACTTGCGGATAAAGTGAGGAAAGAGGGAAAACATTTGGACGGTCCTGAATTGTTTTGCCTAATTTCCAACGTGATTAATTTGCTAAAAATTAAATTATTACATTGTGGAATAATACTGTAAGTCCAATCTTATATTTATTGTCCTTTTTTACAATTGACTAAGATCCTTTTCACCCAAGTAACAAGATCAAATTTTCCGTGTCCATAACTTTGTGCTAATCTTGTTTTAGACGATCCCATTCACATTTCTCTGCCCATAACTCTGTGCTAATCCTAGAGAAATGTATGGTTGGGATGTTTGGAACTTGATTTAGCACAGGATTATGAGCACAGAGGATCTTGTCAGCAGAGTAACACTCAAGAAAATTGCTCCATTTGATCACCATGGTTGAATATGTGAGAATGTACTTGGGTACAATGCACCTTCAGAGGTGTTTTTAAGTAAATGTATTCATATCTCTAGACTTTGATATCTATAATGGCAGAAGAAGGTCCAAACATGGATTCAAAGTTCTAAGACCTGAACTTTGGAAATGATTTCATTCACTGGATTTATCATTTAATTGCACAACTGACCATATCCATATGGTCCAACCAAACAATATACAAGGAATTGACAGATGAACAAGTCATAAAACAATGGAGCAGTCTTAACCCCTTTCAAGGGGTTGTTGAAGCCAAATCGGCAAGTCTATAACCACCGGTAATTCCGATTGAGCAGTAGTGCAATTGTTACTCCTCCGGAAAGTACTAAAAATCACGGGTAGTGAACTTCTGGTGATGGGAAAAGGCGCTTAACCAGCCATTGAATAGGTCTAAGAAGCTGAGCTCTCTTCTTCCTCCAGAACCAGATTGCTGCATTGTACTGCTCGTTTCGTATTTTTCGAGTTGCTGCCCTCCAATCGTACTGTTCCATTTCTACACGTGCGGCTTTACCGATTGTTTCTCTCAATTCACGGTCGTTCAATAAAGGCTCTAGTTTCGCCAAGCAGTCTTCAAGATCTCCTGGATTGAAGAGAAATCCAGTCTTTCCCTGATGCTCTGGGGGAATTATATCCGGGATTCCCCCGGCACGAGCACCGACCACAGGAATTCCTGAAGACATCGCCTCCAAAACAACAAGTCCAAGTGTCTCAGATTCTGAAGGCATCACAAAAACATCCCCACTAGCATATGCTTGTGACAGCTCTTCTCCTCCCAACATCCCAGTAAAAACTGCAGGCATTCCGGAAAACATTTTCTCTAGTTCCTCCCTGTAAGGAAGGAGGCAACCATCTCAGAAAATGGCAAACATCATTCTATATGATCTTCATCTTTGCAAAGTAGAAACATTCAACAAAGTTAATATGCAATGAAAAAGAGGTGAACTGCTGAGATAAGAAAGAACTACTATTTCAATATTGAATTACCTGTATGGACCATCTCCGATGAAAGCGATTCGTGCTCCTGGAAGTCTTTGCATGACACTGACAAATCAAATTCATGAATGGTTAGAGCCTACAAACTGTGTTCACTAATTTTATAAAGAATCTGAGGTTGTCAGATCACAGACATACCACTCCAAAACATGAACTACTATCTCAAAGTATGGTTGTTGGTATTCTGAAATTCTAAATGTGTGTGCGTGTGTCCACATGTGAGAAAGAGAGAACACATCGATACCTTTTGAGAAAATCCAAACTCTTCTCGACTCCCAGTCGGCCAACATGGACTATCAATGGTTTATCAGGTTCACCATTACTGTTCAGAACAAAAACCAGCACTCAGAAAAGTTCATCAAGGATCTGTAACAAAATTGACAGAAAAGATTGGAAGAATTAATCTCACCTCAATCTCAGCCTCATTTCGTGAGAGCGATAACGAGGGTGGAAGCTTTCGGAATCAACACCCTTATTCCAAAGACGGATCTTATTAGCTGGAAACAGAAAGGGCAAAGCGAGTTTATTAAGTTTGTGTTCAGTGATCGCAAAGGAAGAGGCAACATTGTAAGTATGATGATACTGGAATGTAGCACACTGTGATATCATCCCATAGTTAACCAAAATCTTACAAGACAAACTCTTCAAAATGCAGATGAGCAAAAGAAGTTCAGTGCAATATTTTAAAGTAGAAATCACCAAGAAATTGGAAATTTAACTCCACCTGCTGTAACTCTAGCCGCTTCAAGATCCTTTGCAATTGCAGCTGATGGCACAAGTGTTAAATCAGCTGCTCTGTGAAGAAATTCTGATGGCAAGGAAAAAGAGTATTAGTGAGATCTAATCCGTTTTGCATTTTCGGTGAAATTAAAGGAACAATATGAAGGGCTTACATACTTATAACCAACCACATTGGTTTCACCAGCCAACTAAATGTGTATCTTGGAATGTACCTGAGAACCAAAATAAAAATCAATCTAAAGGTATTAGTTATTGCCATATCCAACGCAAATGAAACACACAAGCATAACAAAGGACCATAAACAGGTGACTGCAGAAAATTTCAGAAGAGCATGGATACAAGAAGACATACACAGGGACATGGGTGTGATAGGACATAACAATGGGAACACACAGTAGCTTTGCAATAGCCAGTGCACCAAAAACCTGAAGTAGACATTGCAAACTGTGAGCGATTCTACCCATCGATGAATGATGTTTCTTCAAATGAAAAGTTTACCATTATTCCAGGAGAGGATGCATGAATAATATCAGGCTTAAATCGTGCAACCTCTGAAATTATCCTCGGACTAAGTGCTAATGAAAGCGGCACCTTCTGATACCAAGGGCAAGGGAAGCTGCAGAAAAAGGGAACTCTTGAGAACCATAAAAAGGTACCTAAAATGTAGGATTAACACTAAGGAATTGCAATAACTGCAGGTTTTTTACATGTTACAGTCATAATATAGTTTGAAGTAAAAACTAAAGAGGACAGATTATCAAAATAAAGACAACTTATTAAGCAGGAAAAGGGAAAATCCAATGGATAGTTAGAGTAGGCATAACAACTAGTTAAGAAATTGAGATAAGAACTATGGTGCGCATTAGAAGAAAAGCCAGCTTTCTGTAGCTGGTAGCTTGCACTTATCAACTTCTCCATTTAAATGATACTATAATGATGTTAAAGTTGAAAATAAGAGTATCAACCTCCTTGAGCCTATCAGCTTCGCCCCGTAGAACTCCTGAGGTACTCCTTCATGTGTTGTTACCACCATCACCTATGTCGTGGTTAGCAAGCCAACATGTTGGTTTATCAATGTGAAAACATTCCATCAAAATATCAATCTAGCAAAGGGTATTGGATGCATAAGTGTCTTATGACACATGTGCATGCCCGAGTTGAGAAATGGTAAATAGAGATTACCTCATCTCCCATTTCGCGCAAGTACTTGATGAAATTCTGGAACCGGTTTTTGTATCCTGAAACATATCTGTAAAGAGGGGGGGAAAAATGGCATTCAGGAAGAAGGTAATCAACCACACCCATGAATCCTGAACTTGTCTTCTAAATCAATGAACTCAACAACTGAAATTCATCAAAAGGACCTACACCAGACCAATTTACTGCTATTGA
>JAOSBL010000005.1:346914-360658 GCA_027568915.1 Erythroxylum roraimae
TAAATGTATAAAATAAATATTAGTTTATAAATAATAATTTTTAAACTATTTATTTTAAAAAATAAAATATTTTTATTGATACTTTATTAATAGATATTATATAAAATATTAAAATAAATTTAAATAAAAATAATTTATTAGTAATAAAAATAAAATAATTTATTCTTAAGTTTTATTTATTATTATTTTCAAAATTTTGAAAAAAAGGAGGGAAGGAGAGGTAGGAGGAAGGGAGGGAATTTTTGAAAATTTTGCAAAAAAGCCTCCAATTTTTTAAAATTTTCTGTGTCGGCCGGTATTTGGCCATTATTTTGAATACCAGCGATACAGACCGGTATTCAAATCCGATACCTCTGACCCCCGATATTGTACCGATTTTGGTCCGGTACAGAACGGAATTCAAAACAATGATATAATCAGTTAAAGATTAAATCAAATTAAAGAATTTAATATATAATTCAAAGATATCGTTAAATTTGAAGTTTAATTAAAAAACTGTTAAATAATAATTGATTAATTTATTTTAATTTATAAGAACTTATAAATTGATCGATTTTTAACAACAAAAATTATTAATATAAATTAAATTAAAAAATTAAAAATTAAACTAAAAAATTATACGGTTCAAAAATTTTACATTTAAATCAATCCAATCAATTAAAATTTTTAATCATCGAGCAAACAAACGAGGTGTGTTGATCGTGATTATAAAATTCATTGGGTTCATCTTGTCAACGTGAAAGGGCCATCTTGTCGGTGATTAGGCCTACCGAGTGTACCAATTACGGCCTAGTTTGTCTTGGATTTGTAATGTGTCTTCCGGCCATAGTTGGGCCACTTCACTTGCTTTCATCAACAATTTCACCCATTTCTTGAAAGTTAAATCAAGTCTTTGTCAAATGAAATGAAAGCTTTGCGAGCCCAATACAATAATTACGAGTATATTTAGAAGTGCAATGACATGAAAGTCTTTTGTGTGATAAGATGAGCTTAACATTTTTAATCAAGTAGGTATCAAAAACTGAAGTATGTTTATGGGAAGTAATGATTTTGAGAAGATATAAAATGTATGTTAATGTTTTGAAAAATGAAGACAGTGGGGCACTAAGATTTTGACTTGTGAACTAGGCCATTAATGGCTTGGTGTATACCAATTTCAAAGGGAGTGGTTGCAACAAATAAATTCAAGAGTGACAGGTGAAAGGGGTTTTTAGTTTTGGAACCTTTGGAGGGTATGGACCAAGTTGCTCTATAGCATCAACAATTTAATATGGTTAAGAGATTTTCTTTCTTTTATTACATTTTGTGAACATTTAAGAGCTTGTTTTCAGTTGGACCAATTAGAACTCAACGCATTAAATTTAAGTTGAAGCTGCTCGAACTTGATCTACAAATTAGGGTTAAATTCAGGCAATTGATATCAATCGAGTCACTTGGGATAGTTTTTTTTCCTCATTTGAACACTTTTTCAATTTTCATTTTTGTCAACTCTTTGTTTGACAAAATGCCTAAGAGCATCAACAATTTAATAGGGTTAAGAGATTTTCTTTCTTTTGTTACATTTTGTGAATATTCAAGAGTTTGTTTTTAGTTAGACCAATTAGAAGTCAACATATTAAATTTAAGTTGATTGACAATTTCAATTTGATTCGGTTGAATTAATTTAAATAAAATAACATTTAAGAGCTTGTTTTCGGTTAGACTAATTAGAAGTCAATGTATTAAATTTAAGTTGATTGCCAACTTCAATTTAATTCGGTTGAATTAATTTAAATAAAATAGCGTCATTTTATTTGATGGTTGAAGAATTAACTAACTACAATGACATTTTGATATTCGATCCAATCAAAATTTAAGCTGGTCAAACTTAATCTAAAACTTAGGGTTAAATTCAGGCAATTGATATCATTTGAGTCATGTGGGATAGTTTTTTTTCCCTCATTTGAACCCTTTTTCAATTTTCATTTTTATCAACTCTTTGTTTGACAAAATGCCTAAGAGCATCAACAATTTAATAGGGTTAAGAGATTTTTTTTCTTTGTTACATTTTGTGAATATTCAAGAGTTTGTTTTTAGTTAGACCAATTAGAAGTCAACATATTAAATTTAAGTTGATTGACAATTTCAATTTGATTCGGTTGAATTAATTTTAATAAAATAACATTCAAGAGCTTGTTTTCGGTTAGACCAATTGAAAGTCAACGTATTAAATTTAAGTTGATTGCCAATTTCAATTTGATTCGGTTGAATTAATTTAAATAAAATGACGTCATTTTATTTAATGGTTGAAGAGTTAACTAACTAAAATGACACTTTGATATTCGATCCAATCAAAATTTAAGCTGGTCAAACTTAATCTAAAACTTAGGGTTAAATTCAGGCAATTGATATCATTTGAGTCATGTGGGATAGTTTTTTTTTCCCTCATTTGAACCCTTTTTCAATTTTCATTTTTGTCAACTCTTTGTTTGACAAAATGCCCCAGAGCGTCAACAATTTAATAGGGTTAAGAGATTTTCTTTCTTTTGTTACATTTTTCTGAACATTCAAGAGCTTGTTTTCGGTTGGACCAATTAGAAGTCTGTTGACTGACAATTTCAATTTGATTCGATTGAATTAAATTAAATAAAATAACATTTAAGAGCTTGTTTTCGGTTAGACCAATTGGAAGTCAACGTATTAAATTGAAGTTGATTGCCAATTTCAATTTGATTCGGTTGAATTAATTTAAATAAAATGACATCATTTTATTTAATGGTTGAAGAATTAACTAACTAAAATGATATTCGATCTAGTCAAAATTTAAGCTGCTCGAACTTAATCTTAAAACTATGGTTAAACTCAGGCAGTTGATATCATTCGAGTCACTTGGGATTTTTTTTTTCCTCAACCGAACCCTTTTTCAATTTTCATTATTGTCAACTCTTTTGTTTGACAAAATGCCCTAGTGCATCAACAATTTAATAGGGTTAAGATATTTTCTTTCTTTTGTTACATTTTGTGAACATTCAAGAGCTTGTTTTCGGTTGGACCAATTGGAAGTCAACGTATTAAATTTAAGTTGATTGACAATTTCAATTTGATTCGGTTGAATTAATTTAAATAAAATAACATTCAGGAGCTTGTTTTCGGTTAGACCAATTGAAAGTCAACGTATTAAATTTAAGTTGATTGCCAATTTCAATTTGATTCGGTTGAATTAATTTAAATAAAATGACGTCATTTTATTTAATGGTTGAAGAATTAACTAACTAAAATGACACTTTGATATTCGATCCATTTAAAATTTAAGCTGCTCGAACTTGATCTTAAAATTAGGGTTAAATTTAGGCAGTTGATATCATTCAAGTTACTTGGGAATTTTTTTTTCCTCAATTGAACCCTTTTTCAATTTTCATTTTTGTCAACTCTTTGTTTGACAAAATATAAGAATAAAATTCTTTCCAGAGTCAAAATAATACTTCAAACATGTCATTACAGAAAGTTCAAGGTTCTTAAGTATATTTAAATATTAAAACTCTTAATTTTGAATTTGATTAAATTTATATTGTATTAAAAAATTTAAAAAATACTAGGATTGAATCATTCCTTCAACTTTGTTGTACATCATTAATGTCAAATTGTTATAGATCTTGAAATTTGACCATAGAGAGTGTTAGTCTAGTGAAAATAGGTTAAAAAGTTGAAAAGAAATGATCAGTCTTGTGACTTGTGAGTCAACAGTTAATGATAACTAACTTAAGTTTTGATTATTTACATTCTTCATTGATGCCTTCAGATCCTTTGGTCCAGGTACTCTGTACCTATTTAAATTGAGGGCTGAGATCCTCTGGCACAGGCTAGGTACAGAGTACCTGGGTCAGAGGATCAGCTCCCTTCATTGATTAGGAAACACACACTCAATATGTTAAAAGAAGAATGCAATTAATCCTTATGTCACTTAGATCCAAAATTCTAACTTTCCAATATGATAAAAGATTAGAGTAAATGATTCTTAAGAACATTTCAAAAAAGAAAGTTTAAACTCACAATCTTATATTCTGACAATTATTAGTTATTTCTTATGATATTATTTAATTATTTTTATCATTAATTTTCTATTTATTTATCAATTCAAAATTATATAATATTAAAATTTTTAAATTTTAATTCAGCATCATTATTAACTATAAATAAACAAAAATTAATACAAACCAACAAAAGAAGTTATGTAATAATTAAACAATATCGCATGAATTAACTCTATAATTAATTAGATAAATTGTGGAAATAATAGTAATTAGGTTTAATTGATAATTTTTTGGGCTATCCCTCTTATAAATACTAGAACATAAAAAGAAAAAGAAAAAGGAAAGGTGGAATCCTGGAGTTTTAGGATGGTTTTCTCTTTTATCATTCCTGAAAATCTTGGATTCCTGAAGGTGAAGGTGTGATTGCACTTGCCAGCCTCATTCCTCCATTCTCATGACAGCTTTGTGATGCGTAGTTTCCAAGGGAAAGGAAAAGGAAATAACACAAACACAGAGCCGTAATGTTCCCCAGTCAAAGGAACACCATAACCGATTGCTTTACTCAACAATTTTCTTAAGTCAAAGCAAAAAAAAAGAAGAGAGAGAGAGAGAGAGAGAGGCTCTACAGCAGACTTACCCTAATTCACACGCCAAACCCTAATTTCCTAGAGCTCCTAGAATCTAGATACAAAGAAATGACAATCGGTTATGAGTTCTTTTTTTTGTTTAAAGGGAAGCTGCCAAGACAGATTACAAAATAATTTTTAAGAAACAGATTTTCGACATATCTTTAATTAGGATACGTCGGCACTCGATAGGTATAATATCAAAATATATTACACCATCGTCAGAACGTTCAGCTTGAGTGGTAAGCCAGTCAATACATCGATTACTCTCTCGATAAATATGTCGATGAATAACAGACCAGTTTCGGATGAACAGTTCGTGGATGCCCGTTACTATAGGGTTGAGCACCATTGTGCGGTTGGCCGAGGAAGAGATAATCTTTTGCAGACGAATCCACTTCCAATTCTATGCGACGGAAGCCTATACTCTGGGCGAATGAGAATTATGTAAAAACTTCTTAAAGTTCCGCAGACAACAGAACACACCATCCTAAATCCGTCATGCCAATTGCCGTTACCATCTGGGATGATGTTTTTATAAAGCGAGGAGCGGATTAGTCTATATTGTAAACAGAATCAAGAAAGAAAGGGGTTTAGGGTCCTGACAATTGCACCTAAAAAGCAACGCTGATAAGAAGAGGATCAATTCTTGTCTGCCTTTGTTCCCTCTTCTTCTTGCTCTGTTTAATTTACTCATCTTACCCTCCTTTCTCATGGCTCCACCATTTCTTATTATTGCTTTTTGACCAGAACCCGTATCTATTTTCTTCTTTGTTAGTTTACGTTGGATTCTTGATATCTCCTGTTGTTTGTACTTGCTTCGTCTTCACAGACCACACAGTACGAGGTATACTGATCAACAGTCACTCCTACATAGGTCAAATAACATTGAAATTTGAAAAAGGGCAACATAGAACAGACCATTAAAACAAAAAAATGACGTTATATATAAGGATTAGATACTTTAATTAACTATTTCTTACCTTATTTTATTAAATCTTATTTATGTATTTATGTAAAATTTACATAAATAAAATAATAAAATAAAATTAATTACTTAAAAAAGAGATGTTAGGATTTTGCAAGTGAATTTGTCCAATATAAAAAAGGATATAAAATAAAATAAATTATTTATAAAATATGGCTCATAATTTATTATTTTAAAATTTAAGATAAAAATACGAATAATAATAATAATAATAACTTTTTTGAAAATTTCTCTGGTCAAAACTTACAAGGAAAGCATAACAGGTTGCTTTGTCTTTACAGTCAAACGCTTTGGACATATAGTATAAATTTCCAAGAACAAGTCTCTCATCAAATATTCAATCTTTTTTTTATCTTCTCTTTCCCATCTTTTGATTCATCAATAAATACTCCACACAATCTTCACAACTTCCCTCTTCTCTCTTATCTCATCACTACTCCTTCCATCTCCATCTTCATCTTCATTCTTCGTCAGAAGCTCTCTTACATCTACACTAGGTCATATTCAGATATATAAAATGTCACGTAGAGCAAGTAAGAGAGTGAGTTTCAGTCCTGAGGTCAACGACAATAAAACATCAATCTTCCTCAAGCATGGGGTTGGAAGCATATTAGGAGGAAACAAGAGAAGGGTCGCCGGAATTTTCAGCTTCAGACTGCCAAAAAGCTCCAGGTTATCACCGGGGAGGGTCCTGAGACACCTTGGAGCTAAGGTGGTGAGAGTTTTACGTTTTGCCTCCACCAAGAGGAAGACATCATCAGGTAAAGTGTCCTCCTCAGCGAGTTTGGCTAGATCAAGATCACTTGCTGATACATTTGATTCACAGAGAGCTGAAGCCATAGAAGATTGCATCGAGTTCTTGAACTCGTCGTCTTCTTTGTCTAGGTCAAATTCAGTTTCTGCATATTGATATCTAGATATATATTACACACATGTTTGTACATGAAAAAGAATGGGAACTTGATGATATGATTAGTTGATGAATTAGTCTTCCTAAGCTTCTCCTATGGTGGAATTCTCAAACTTACATTTAATCTTTGCTTCTATGTATAAGTTTTAAATTATATCGCATAATTTTGATGATTCCGAATGATGTCAACACAATTTCGAATAATATTCATATAATTACAAAAAATTATGATATCCATTGATCAGCAAAGTTTCAAATCTGAAATACAATATGGTCAATGTTTTTCATCTTTTAAGGTAATCAGGATACAGTAACATGACAATGCTTTTAAAAAGACAAGGGACCTACTGACCCTTTTTTTAACCATTCACCTAAATCAAGCTTCTGTGTCCCATGGAGTAGGCATTGTTTCTTTCTTTCTTTCTTTTTCAATTTGATTGATGTTAGTACTACTGTCTCTTGAGAATTCCCAATTGGCTTTCATGAAATTAAATGTAATGAGGTTATGAACATGAAGGTTTTGGAAAGGGTATATGTTTTCTCATTGTTTGATCAAGAGAACACTTGTTTTTATATATATATATATTAGTCTTGAAAAGAAAAAGAGGAGAATATTCAAAACATTTAAGATCCTTCTTACAAAAGAATATTCATTAATTTCATTATTTCTTTTATTTTAATTTTTAGATTTTAAAAATTGGGTAAAAGCCACAAGTCTCTATTATAGTTAAGTAACTCTTAAAAAATCTTTTAGTTTTTAAAATTCTTGAAAAAACTGTGTCTTAGATTTTGGTTAAAAAATAACAATGAAATATATATAATATAAATATTAGATGTGGACTAATCAAATGTCAATAACATGTTAACTCATCTCAACTCTTAAACCGGACTCAAACCAATTAAAAGTCTACTTAAATTAATTATTTAAAATAATTATAATAAATTATTAATTTGAGTCGTATTTAATTAGTTTAGCTAGAGTTTAATAGTTATGTAACCATCATTTGATCGGTATAAGTGTAATGTTTGTATTGCATGTATTTTGTCGTTATTTTTTAATCGAAGTTTAGGAGAAATAGTTCTTTTGAAAAATTAAAGACCAAAAGAATATTTTTCGATAATTTAAAAAATTAATGAAATTTTCAAATATTTTTAAAAAATTCAGAATTTTTTAATGTCTTTTACGTTAAAGACTATTACTTTCCTCTAGTGATATTATTTAACTAGCATATATACAACCTCTTCCACCATATTTCATTAAATTTTCTTCTATATATAAATTTAAAATAACATCATATTAGAACTTAAGAATTTTAATATTACATAATTTTAGATAAAAATAAATAACTAAATAAATAATATTATAAGAAAATAAATAAGGATTTTTAAAATTCAATGATTGAAATAAAAAGAAAAGTACAAACTCTAGGAGACTCAAGTGTATTTAATCCAAAAAAAATTACTTATTACCCTAATTAGTTGTGTTACATGTTGGAGACAACATCTATCCCACATTACAGCTAAGGGAGACAGACAACTCCATGCATAGGTCATCCTTAAGTGTCGAGCCTATCCAACACTCGAGGAGGTCGAGTCACCATCATTCATGGCCATAAAGGGTCACTCATTTTTAGCTTTATTGAAATGTTAACATTAACATTGCAACTTTCTTTCATAAGTTTGTCCAAGAAACACGATGATAACACGTGCACGAGTTTGAATGATTCAAAACTTTGTCTGACAAATATGTTTTACATCTTTCACCATCCTCAATAATAATGGAGAGATAAGTATGAGGTACCTCCTTCAAGATGATTTGTCTCAAATGGAACTTAGTAATAATGATAGGGAAATGAAGAGAAGCTAAACATAGTGATGATAATTGTATCTCCAAGAACGCATATTCAAGGAAAGCCTTTCAAGTTCTCAGATGGTATTACCAGAACAGCCTCCTTTTTTTTTTTGTTTCAAGGGCTCTCTTGTAAGGAGGAGCACTTGAGGGTTGTACAGGATCCAAGCTCTGGCGTGTGCTATCAGCAGCTTTAGGCATTGGATATGATCGGTCGGAGTCGTAGCAGCTATGGTCCCCGCAGGCTGGAAATCGGATGTAAGCCTTATTTGCTCCTTCCAACCACTCACTAGTGCAATCTGTCATGACACAAATGGTGTAAAAGCCTTATTTGCTCCTTCCAACCACTAACTAGTGCAATCTGTCATGACACAAATGGTGTAAAAGGAAAGGGAAACACTAAAAATTGACCAATCTAAAACAAGGGGTCCGCAGAACAGGCTCTCAGAAGAACAATCAACTCAACCACAATCGTGAAATCCTTTCCAAGTTTTGCCCCCAATGGAACAGGACTGAAAACAACTGGCTCTAGCAAGACAAAATTCAAAGCAAGGGAAAAAAAAGTTCTATAATGTTCATGAAAAGGAAATCCCTTCTTTTCTTNNNNTATACGATTTCAATATTCAACAGAGCACAATGATCACTTTCTTAGGGAATGCATTAAAAGTTCGGTCGCTAATCATTATAGTTTATCAGGACAAGAATGCAAAAGACACTAGAGGAGTTACAGATTTTGCCATTTATGGTCATAGAATGTCCTATTGCTGGGACTAACTAAGATCCAAGATGGTATAGGTGCCAATGGCTGCAAAAAGTCAAAAGGGTCATGATAGTATCCCTCGAGAAAAGATAAACAATGATTTCTGCAAAAAGGTTCAAATATGGTCTGATTGAAAACATGCTAAGCATTGTTCTAGTGAGTAAACAAGTTTGCACGTTCATTTACATGCATGAGCAAATAACAACATGAAAAAGAAAGAAAGGCATGTTAAATTACCTAGATTACCTGCTCCAAAGGGGCTTCCCATCTTTTCCAGGAGTGTGCAGATCTGTGCTTAATATCCCATGTCTCGTGTCGAATGTAGACCTGTTTGATTCATTGTCGGACTTTTAAAAAATAATTTCGGAGGCTGCTCCTGGCATTGTTGAGATTAAAACAGAGTATAAAAGATATAATTACAGAAAAGTAGCACTTACCGATGCTAGAACTAGCTGCAACTGCAATAAATCAAACAGAAAACTTGCATTTTCTCACTTTTAGGTTGCTTCATGATCCACAAAATGGCAGAACTTACCACCATAGTTTTAGCACTTCTCCAATCATTAACCAAATGTCTTAATAAAGGGAACACAAGTTCCAATTATACATTAATGTTAGTAGAAAATTGAAGTAATAAGTCACAGTTCACCAAATCTCATGAACACCAAAAGCAGGTATATAAAACAAGCATCCTATTTAGCTGTCAGCATAGAAGAGTTGTATCTTTCCCACGAAGTATTCTGGCGATAAATTTCCCACCTTGTCTAAGTCTTACAATTGTTAGCTGCAGAAATAGCAACTCAGCAACACCAACTAAGTAAGATTCATAATGTTTCAAGAAACAAGGATCAGCCAGTAATGCAGAACATTATATGTGCATCACATTCAAAGATATTATTCCATGTCTGAAGCTTACTGCGAGCACAAGCTGGGACTGAACAAATTCATCCATGTCATGAAGACCAGTGCCTGCAAATAAACAAAGCAAGCCTAAGAAAAAGAATTAAACATTATTCCATTGAACATTAATTCATTCAACTTTAGATAAACAATAGAACATAAAGTTAAGATCACTAAAGCAGTTTTGCTGTCTGGGGCAACCATCACAAACAACTAGGTCAAGCCTTGCAACCATCAAAATGTCTAATAACCTGTATAAGGAGTGCCAAGATGGGAAATGAATGGCAATAGTTATTGCACAGAAATAATAACTATTAAGTGTCATTTCAGTGTATAGATCTCCAGGGAGGAAATGAACAAATAGAATAAAGGAGGAGCACTCAATGGATTGGATTATAGAGGTTGAATTCAAAGGATTACATGGTCATTTACCCCTTCTGGAAGTTCATATGTCACAATTAACTTCCTTTTGCATTACCCTATTGGAAAATTCAATTCATTGCATATAACACAATTAATGAATGAATACCAAAGCAGCAACAACTGCAGACATATTAGCCTCGCATGTTTAAGAAATCATCAGGTCCTTCAAACTTTGCTCGGTCAGTTACCAGGTTCTAAAACACCAACTTTTTTACACAAGTCAATCAGAAAATGTCTATTAGAAAGTTGAGTTAAACAACAATCTTACCACTTCAGCAGCTCGGGCATTAATAATATTCCCTTGGACTTGGATAACAACTTCAATTGGGGGCATGGGTTGCGAGATGGGGATCAAACCTGTATATTGAATGTAGAAATTAATCATTTCATTATATGTTAGAAGGCCTAACTCACCCCTAAAAGCTAGCTCAAGAAGGGGAGATTTGCACACTATTATAAATTTTTGAATGCCCTCATAGTTGTCCGATGTGGGATTATCAGTCCTGCTCTGGACTGAGGGGGGTGTGTGGACCGATAATCCCACATTGGACAACTATGAGGGCATTCAAGAATTTATAATAGTGTGCAAATCTCCCCCTCTTGAGCTAGCTTTTAGGGGTGAGTTAGGCCTTTCTAACATTATAAAGCATGCATGTCGAACAGAAGGTCATTGTAATGTATATGAGCATCACATTTTGACCTGAGAATGTTCAGATGAGGATACATTTCCCTTAATTCTACAGGTAGACTGATTGTTGTCACCAGTCATGGTAGAACTTGAATGGCCTTGTTAAGTAACAACCATAATTTTGTATTTCCATATTAAGTAGATAATAACCTCAAGATAACATACTGATAAGAATGATGGCTTTTCATGGACTTTTACAGATCCCAATTTCATCAACAACTTTGGCAGGAAAATTTTTAAATATACAAAACAAAGAAGTTTCCCAGAATCTGATGAAAGCTTTGCAGGTAGATACAGTTTGCAGCTCAAGAACCAGAAATGGTAATGCCTTAAATTATCAAGCAAAATTAGCATATGAAGTTGCTGAAATTGACTTGAGGAACAAAAGTCTCTCCATTTATGATGCAACTCTTTCTTTGAAATACAAAGGGAAAATAATTAAAGTCTCCGACAGATATAACAGACATAACAATCACCTTCAAATATGTTGAACTCTCCATCTATCTGGAGAAGTTTAACGGCACTCCGAGCAGACCAGCCTTCTTCTTTTCCTTGCTGATAATATATATCCTGAAAGACCAAACCAGCTCATTCTTGTCATCATCGAGAAAAAGTTTCAAACTTTTTGAATTAGATGATAAGATTAACATACCCTTTTATCCCTCCAAGCTTTTACCATGCTTCACATAACTAGTGCTTACATGGTGATCACAGAAAACAATGAAACACTTCGCTACCAATAATAAAGTAGCAAGTAAAAAACAAACAAACGAAAACCCAAATCACTATAAAGAAGATAAACTATCTCCGAAACTCCGACACTATAAGTGGGAGGCAATGGACAGCTGTATGTTCTTTTCTCAGACATTTCATCGAACAGCTTGTGCACATGTCAAAAAAAGGCTTCTTCAAATCAACATTAGTTTGCAATATCATGGTATGCTTTAGAGGCTAAAATCTCTTTCAGCAACTTCCATTCTATCTAATGGGAACTGTTCATAAAACTAAAAGAATTTGTATCAGATTAAACTTTTGACATAGCTTTTGCTTTCTAAAAATTTGTGAATTCTCTTGATCTCTTATGGTGAATCCTCAAACAATAGTTTAAAATATGGTTCAGCAGGATATTTATTAGTTCTGCACTTGCATTGCAGTCAGGATTCTGTGCTCCAAAAATTGAAGTATGTCTCAGAAATGATCTCAACAGGATTAAGTATGATTAATAGCATTTCTATTTTCTGCATTGGTATGGAAACATGACTTGAGATGGCAAAACATGTTCGGTCGGCCTGAAGTTAACTAGTTAGGTTCGGATTGATTAGATTTTGGGCTGAATTTAACTTGTCTTGGTTTTTACGGTGAAAAAAGTATTTTTGGAGTCTTCAAAAATTGAACCAAACAGCTCTAAAACAATGTCGTTTTGAGAAAACTAAATAAATTTAAAACTAAAATGACGTTGTTTCGACAAGGCCTAAAAGTATATTTTGAACTTCAATATTTACAATAGAATATAACTTGAATTTTAACGTTTTGAAACGTTAAAATTGAACTCTAACGTTTAAAAAAGACCTTAAATTGACATAAAATTTGATGGGTTAACTTTTTTGTATTTAAATATCATGTCAATGTTAATATTATATTATTTATATATTTTTTAAATAGAAAGTAACCCTATTGTCATATAATTACTTTTTAAAATTAACCAGAAAGTGAGTCCTACAACAATGCGATGATAAGGCTAAAAAGTGAGTCCCACAACAATGTGGTAACAAGCTACTGTTTATACATTTCAAATAGTATGTCTCACTTGTCGCGTGACAATGAGACTTATATATTTTAGACAATAGATTTCACTTGTGATGTGATAGTGTGACCAAATAAAAAATAATGTCAAGTTAGCATGTGGAGACGACAATGTGGACTGACCCAAATTTTTTTAAGAAATTAAAATTTCAAAATGATGTTATTTTGTTAATACTTGTTAGGTCGAGGGTCAGATCGAGTTTAAGGCCTGAAATTTTAAAAAATTAGACCCAAGGTCCAGTTGTGATCTATAGACTTAGGGTCGGGCCAAATCGGGCTCAAATTTAGAAATTTTAAAAATTGGGTCTAGCTCGTTGACCTCAAGCGAGGACAGGCTAAGCTCTATTGTTATCTCTATTGACGTGACGTTTAATTAATAAAAAGTTAATTTCGTTAAATTTTTCATCCACTTATAATTTATTTCGATTATTTTAAAAACATTGCGATTCAAAATATTAGAATTTATTCACTGAAGTTCAAAATACTTTTTTTTGGGCCTAAATAAGCCAGAGTTCTAATTAGGCCCTAAAAAGGTTGGCGACGGATCCAGCATGACTAAAAAAATTTAATAAAGTTTGATCTTGATTTTAATTTGATTTGAATATCTAAGTACGAACCTTATTGAATTTAAGTCACATCTTAAAAAATAGAGATGTGATTAAATTAGAGGTCACATCTCTCTAATTCCTATTCCGGCTTGGACAGGAGAAAATGAGATATGAAACAAAAATTAAACAAAAAAATATTATAATTATAATTATAATATAATATTATAATTATAATATAA